>PVJL010011613.1:0-41709 GCA_004026885.1 Lyroderma lyra
TGAAGAGGGATCTTTGATAAAGATCGAAGTGGCGAGATGTGTTCTCATCTCATAGGAGGCTCTTGAAATTTTATTTCAGTGGGAGAGGAACATAATGTAATTTCTTGTGGGGCCTTTCTTGACAATAATTAGTGGTGGAGAGAGTCAAATTTAGAGGGAAAAGGGCTACTACAGTACATGGAAAGCAATGTAGAAGAAATTTTTATTGACCATCAGCTGTCAGAGAGTTATTCAGGCTGATGTATTAATCAAGCTAGATGGAGGAATAAGAACACTCTTTGTAGAGGTTTGGATTTAGCCTACCAACTGAAGTTTCCTCAGAAGAGTTGCTGATGATGCATAAAGAAAAACTTTCGGTGTTGTTATAGATAAGGTGAGTGTAAAGGACTCCTGAGGGCTTCCAAATTTGGTGTCATGTAAAAGGCGTTTTGGTGATGCTCATCAGGTAGGGTTCATTTCTCTGCAGGGTTTTTCTTGCTAGTGCACACTAAATCCCAGTATAGAAGTTATGTTGAACAAGATTGGTAGAGACAGTTCCTTATTCCTGCTTATATAGCTCCAGCTTTGGGAATAGAAAAAGAGCCATCAGATGGAACAAAAATGGAGAACAGCTACTGTTCTCTTGACTAATTCATAAATTGTAGATAAAATAGCTAGTTCTTTTTTTTTTTTTTTAGAAATAAGTTACCCAAGTACATAAAAAAGACTACCTAAGTACAGAAGGGGAGGCATGATAGCCAAGTGCAGAAATCAAGGGCCTGGAAAAAGAAATCTATAATCTGGTTCTGGGGGTAGTCAAAATCATCGTGAAGGTAGAAATCGCCTAGATAGTGATGAGTGGCCAGCAATGGAGATGGAGGGGAGGTCACTAGGGCTGCCAGTATTTGAGATGGAGGGGAGGTCACTAGAGCTGCCAGCAATGGGAAAGGTGTATTAGAAGGGAAGATAGAGTAGTTGATGCATGAAAGTGGGCAGTTACTCACCTGGTGTTTTCATCAAGTTGGGTGTGTCCTTTTCTGGGAAGTAGGTTAAGTGAAAAGCAGGGGGTTCAAAAGGCTGTGACCTGTACTTGAGTGAAAGAGTCAAAGAAGATTTCAAATTATATTGTTTCAGATTAGATTACTGAATCTATGGTTGTACGCCCTGTAGTTTTGCTGCTGTAGGTGTTATTAGAAGGATGGCATGGGATCTTTTTCATTTAAGTTGTAGTGCCTGAGAATTTATTGAAATATGATAGCTGTTTAAAAACTCCCAGCCCCCTGGCTGGATAAAGAGGAAAGGGGTATGGTAAGGCTGGAAAATGATCTCATCTGCAAGTTCTTATAATAGCTGATGAATGTAATTGAGATTAGAAAGATTGTTGCTCAAGAGTTTTGTGAAAAATTAAAAGGCACCTAAGAGAAATGGCCTGCCATACATTAATTCATGAATGCAAAGAAACTTAAAAATGTAGTTGACCTAGGTGTAGCCTTAATAAGCATAGGGAAGATTGGTAAAAAAAAGAAAAACATGTCCAAGTCTCCTTAATTTCTATTGAAAGTAAAGTAAAATGAGGTTTTAGAATAGAATTATATTTTCCATCTTTCTGGAATATTGGGATCAATAGGGTATGTGGAAGGTTCATTTCAAATCTAAGAAACATGTTACTTGTTGAGTTACCTGGGAAACAGAAGCATGTTCATTGTCTGATTGTAAGAAAATTGGCACCTCAAATTTAGGGATAATTTCTTGAATTAAGGCCTCAACTACTGTGGAAGATTTTCTGAAGTGGTGGGAAAAGATTCTACCCACCCTGTAAAGGTATCTACAAGAGTAAGCAAACATTTAATCTTTGTTATTGGAGGCATGTGAGTAAAAGCTACTTGCCAATGCTTACCAGGTACATGTCCCCTAGCATGTTGTGTGGGGAAGAGAGGTGAACAAGTCTTTCTCTGGGGATAGACAGAGTAGCAAATGGGATAGCTTCAAGTAATTTATTGTAGGTTAGAGGAGAGATTGGGGTAAAAGAGAAGAGTTTGTAGCAGCTGTGTTAAAGGTTTATGTTCTACATGAAAGTAATTGTTGATGGATTGGAGGATGGAATGAATTTCAGCCTTGGGCAAGACATATTGTCCTTTTAGAAACAAGCAGGGGCCTTCAGATTTATCCCCCAATGTTAACAGAGGCTGCTGCTCCTCTGAAACATAAGTTACCTTCAGGGCAGGGAGCAGCTGTCAGGCTGGGGCCATGTGAAATGCTACAGCCCTGTCTTCCTGGTTACAAAGCTATTGCCTTGACTGATAGTGTCCTCTTCTCTCTGATGCCCCTGCAATGTATAATAGCTGCTGTCATGGGCCTCTGGGCCACCATTAATAATCAGTGAATCAGAGATCCATTAGTTATGGGCAATCCTTGTGTGTTGATGAATCTCTCTTCTTGCCAGATAGAGGCATGGGTATGTATTATGTGAAAGGCATATTTCAAACCAGTGTATATATTTACTTCAAGATTTGTTACCAAAGTGAAGACTCTTGTTACAAGAATGAGTTCAGGCTTTTGAGACCTCAGGCCAATCGACAGTGAGTGAGATTCAACACCATAATGAGAGGAGACAATAAAATATTCTGTTCATCCTTTGCCCTCATGTGGGAAGGAGCTACTACTTCTAAACCCAGGTTATATTGCAGTGGGAAGCGTTTGGTAGGTGATGTTTTGGAAATGGGGGCTTTTGAACTCTAGAATCTCAGTACATGAATGGGTGAGAGATTGGTCTGGAGAAGGTGAAAGAGAGACTGGGTTGAAAGAGAAGAACATTTGTCTAATAGGGATTGATTCAATAAAGAGTAGGTGTAATATTTGGTTGCTGCCTGAGGACAGGGATTGTAGCACCTTGTGGGTGAGTAGGTCCAACAAATTGTGGAAGAATATATGGTGATGTGTTGGCCAAAAGTAAGTTTGTGGCTCTCCTTTGTTTAAAAAACCATTGCATCAAGGGCCCTCAGGCAGGCAAGCCAGCTGTAGACAGTGGAATCTAGCTGTTTGGATAGTTATGCATCAGCATATATAGAGGGTCCAACTGTCTGCCCCAGGAAACCTATTGCCTTACACTTTCTTTTATCAGTATCAAGATAGAAAGGGCAATTAATATCCAACAAGCTGACAGCTGGAACATAGATAAGGGCATTTTGAAGCTGCTGAAAGAAGAAATTGAGTTTAAAGAAGGGATCTAGAGGTTTAGTAAAAGACCTCTCTGTAGCCTAATAGGCAGGGTGAGCTAAAATGCTAACATTTGGGATCCCAATGCAAAAATATACAGTGAACTTAAGAAAAGAAGGTAAGGTACCCTTCATATAACATGACCGTTAGGTTTCTAAAAATGTTGTGTTATGTAAATCAGTGTTATAGGAAACAGAGAAATAGAATAGAGTAAGGGAATAGGTGCCAAAGACTATTAAAAATACCGTTATATATTTATGAGAATTATTTTTATTAAGGCCATTTTCACCTACGTAATTTAAAAAAGATTAACATAAAGCTTTGAAATGTATGTACTTAATACTCCATGATCAAAATGGTTTAAAATTCTAATTAATTTTAAAATTCTGCAGTCAAATCTGATGCGACATCCATGATAAAGTTGAAAATTTTTGATGAGATATTTTTGCTCTTACAAACTCTTATTACATTCTGTGTTTTTATGTGAGTTCCCTCTTTCCAAATTAGATGTGAGCTCTTAAAAGCTCTTATTATGTTCTACGTAGGTGGGGGATTTCTCTAATTTTTAAAGTTCTTAGAGTGAGTTTGTGTCCTGGGAAGTCATGTTGTATGAGGGTTTTTTCCAATTCTTGACCCGTGTTATAGAAGCACAGTATTATATGTGGGTTGCCTGCATTTCCTATTTAGTCCTGGAAGGCATTAAGGAGGAAATGAGAGTTTTGTGATCAGATTTAAAGGTCTACCTCTGGGGGGGAGATAAAATGTCATAGGCATGTCAGCTCAGGTTGAAATATTTGAGCCTTAATTGGAAATATCCAGTACTCTTTCTCAGCAAGAAAGTTAAGAAGTTGAATATTGCATTAATTGGATAGTTTTTGTGATAAAATACAGAGCAACAGATCATCTACATATTGTACTATAGTACAGAGTGAAAGGTCAAGCTTCATCAGGTCTGCAGCGAAGGCCTTACTGAAGAAATGAGGCTGTTCTGAAAGCCCTGTGGTAAAAGAGTCCATGTGAGCAGTTGAGAGGTAGGAGTGTTTAGATTAGTTCACTTAAAGGCAAATAGGTCTTGTGAATTAACATGTAAAAAAATAATGAAGAATGCGTCTTTAAGATCTAGACGGTGACATGAGTAATATGAGAGTGTAATATATGGGGTGGGAACTACTGGGTGTATAAGAAATACAGTCTAATTCATTAAGTAAAGATCTCAGACAAGCTGTTAGGTCCAGAAGAATTTTTTAACAGGGATGATGTGTGTTATATGGGGAACTTGTGGGTCGAAGGAGATGTTGAGAAAGAAGAAGAGTTATGATAGTTTGAAGACCTCCTTTTCCCTCCAAGGGGATAGGATATTGTGGTTGGCAAGGGTAATAAAAGGCATCTTTAATTTGAAGCTTTACAGGAGGGTGGTGGCTAGCTACAGAGAGAATGGAAGTATCTTAGACTACAGGATTAACATTAATAGATGGAAGAGGAAAAGAGGGTCTCTGCAGACATTGGAGGCCAAAAGAGTTCAGAAAGGAGAAGCAAGAGAGAGGTTGCCTGTGCTCTTAAGCCTAGAAGAGCAGCAACACTCAAAATTTGGCCAAAATGTCTCATCCATTCAACACAGTGGGGCACGTAGTGGGTGAACAATATGTTCTCATAGTGACAAGTGAGAAATGGAGTAGCTAGTGGTTGAGACACTACTCTGTCAACCTTACAATAGAGACATGAGAGGGATAGGTTGTACCTGTATATTCAGGTAAGGCCCAATATATACCCCTGTGTCTAAAAAAAAAAAATGGCTTGACTGCTCCCATCAAGTTTACCAGAGGCTCTGATGGATTGATAGGTGGGGGCTGTTCAGACCAGACACCATTAATCTTCAACAGCAACACCTAACAGGGTTGGCAGAAACAAATCTAGAGGCTCTGCAGACTTCTGAAAACAGGATGGAGTCCTGCTTTGAATGCCAGGGTATAGTCTACCTTAAAATATTCATACCGCTTACATAACTAGCATGGTTCCAGAGGAGGCTGTAAGTGTGGTTATTGCTTTGCCCAAGGGCCAGTATTGTCAAATATAAAACAAATACATAAGAAAGCCCTAAGTCTTTTTGTAGCCTTAGGTACCTGTTCCCCAGAGGGCTTGTTAAAGGCAGCAGCAAGAATCTGGTATTTTCCCTGGTCTTGTCTTTGTTTCTGTAATTTCTGTTCACCATTTTGATTGTTGAAAACCTTGAAAGCAAAGTAAAAAGTCTGTCTCTGGGGTTTGAGTGTTCTCGTCCAGCTGTTAAAGCTTATGATGAATACAGGCACCAATTGAGAAATAAAATATATGTGGAAAAGAAGAAGTCCCTCCTGGTAGTTCAGATTTCCATTAGAATATTCTTGGAGGGCTTCAGTTACACAAGTAAGAAATAGAGCTGGGTGATCTCATTTAGCTTTTTCAAAATTGACAGTTAATGATTTGCCATGTGAAGTCCTGTTATAAAGCAAGTAATCATATGGTTCTTGCATCTAGGTCCCAGGGACTTATCCTGGTACTTCCATCCTGTTTCCTCACAGAAAATGGCTGTTGCTTCCATGGGGTGAGCCTGATGTTGTCTATGTAACTTATAAGCATGAACTTGACTATTGAGCCATAATTTTTCCCTTACCTCATGGTTAAGAGTAGAGGACAGAATAATGTAAAGATCATAGGATTGAGTGAGACATTTAAATTTCTCAGTGTAAGTATTGGGGTAAGTAGAGTAGGATCCAATGCATTTTTCAATCAGAGAGATGTCATAAAGAAAGAAAGAAATGTAAAATAAAATTAAGCCCTCAGCACCAGCCAACTATTTAAAGGGCAAGTGGCAGAGCATGGGTAGGCAAAGATCAAGAACTGGCAGGGGAAAAAATCTGGGTGAATAGAGGTCTTTGAGCCTGAGTGTTCAGGAGGGTTCAGAGAATCTAATGATGAGGAAGGACGATGGTCCACAGGAACAAATATCAAAGAAGGTGGGAGCAGGCATTGGGGTTTCTGGTAACAAGTCCAGTGAAGGAGGTTTAGGAGTTTCCTGTTTGGGCAATGAGTCTGAAGTTTTGGAGTACTTCAAGAAAATCTGATAGGTGGAACAAGTCTGACAGAGAGAGTGTTCTGTGAAGAATGCAAAAACAATACCTGAACATTAGGAATTTTAGACCACTTTCCATTGCATCAACAGAAATTGTTGAAGTCCAATTGTTGATTGAGCACAGCATAATAAAAAATGCCATTCTCTTGCACGTTTGAGAGATTTTCCAGTTTATATTGTGGCCATGCTATATTACAATAAAAGACAAGGTGCTTGTTTCAATAGTCTTCAGACCAAGCTCAGTGGATAAGATTGTGCAGAAGGCAACTTAAATGGGTACTTTTAGG
Organism: Lyroderma lyra; assembly: GCA_004026885.1. NCBI lineage: Eukaryota > Metazoa > Chordata > Mammalia > Chiroptera > Megadermatidae > Lyroderma > Lyroderma lyra. The sequence goes on from PVJL010011613.1 coordinate 6,589, forward strand.
AGGAACAGATTGAGTGTATTCCATGACCTGAAGAGAGGTAAGTAAAGGTCTCTAAGTCCTAAACGGTAGAACTCAGTTGAAAGCACATTCCCACCTCAGCAGGGAAAGACAAAAAAAAGACTCTTAAATCAGTTGGGTGTCCCGACCCCAGTCAGAATCAAAGGACAAAAGCCCCGAGATTCCCTGGCCTGGCTCTAGGACTTTGGAAGGCTGACAGCTGAGAATCATGAGAGTCAGAGAAACTGGAGAAGAAGAGATATCTTGACTTACTAGGAAATTGAGGACTGTGTGGATTCCAGATGCAGCAATGAAAAGCAAAGCTCCCAAAACTGGCAATTCTCTCAGCAGGTTCAGGAGGCAGGGCAAGGGTACTAGGCTGCAGGAAGCAGCAGTATGGACCTCACACCTGCACCAATCCTCTCAGGTTTTTGTAGTTTAGATGTCCTTATGGCTGCTAAAGGGGGAACTAGTCTCCATTTAAAGGAAAAATGTTTCTATTTTAACAAGTCAGAAAAAAACTAGAGAATATCTAAGAAATACTATAATGATCCTCAAATCAAAAAACATTACAGCCATTTTCATGGACTACTAATTCATGGTTTCTTTCACTATTTCTTTCTTTTGCTGTCCTGGTCCTTATAATATTTCATTTATTATTATTTGGATATTGTCCATTTCTGATGTTCATGTCTTTCTTGCAGAATCAGATCCAGTTGCTAACACATCAAAATGGACTAATTTTCCTAAAACAAAAATTTACACCCCATTATCAACCCCTTTCTCAGTGCCCTACATAAATTCCAACTCTGCCCCCAGTCTCAGAGAGAAGCAGCCAGAAAGAATTGATGTCCTATTTTCTGCCTTTTCTCTCACTGCCTTTTTTCGCTTTATTTTATAAAACCAAGAGTCTGAAAATGTAAGATCTGAAAGCTCGCTAAGCACCCTCACCTCTGTAAACTTGGCTGCTTCCTGAGCTCTGGAGAAAAGTAAAACATCTCTCAAGAAAAGTAACACCTTTCTAGGAACAGCAACACCCACTGAGAAAATAACATATATGCTGCTCTACCAACATAATGATTTGGCCAGCACAGCACTATCTTTTCTTCAGAAATGCCTCCGTTTCCTCCCTATAAAACACTTCTTAGAATAGATGTCGGTTCTAAAGGTATTTTTGGCTTCAGCCAATCTGCACCCAGATGCTCTTAATTAAATTATTTGAACTCTGACTTGGCCTCAAGCACCTTGCTCTCAATATCTCTAACAATCTCCCAAAGAAACAAATATAACCATATTTATAAAGTAAGGGTATATTGGTGTTTCTGTCTAAATTACTGTAACACATTGAGTATAGCATTTTTTGAGGAGAATCATTTCACATATTATGAAAAAGATAAAATTTATGTTATATAACCTGATGCATATAATATGATTTTCAAAATTAATGATTATGTCACTAAAATGATAACTGTTTCTACCAGAAATGATGAGTATGTGTTTATATTGAACTCCAATTCCCAAAAAAATGAGGGTAATGTTCCATTTACAATAATAATATGTACTATAAATTATTGTGAATTATATTTCTATGAAAAAAAGGTAGAATTAATGACAGAAGTGTAGACGATTCAGTTAGCAGGGGTCATGTTTGCACTGTTGCCTTTCCATATTCTATTTTCTCTTGTTCAGCAGCATTTTCTAGAACAACTGTGTACCCATGACTTCTGATCCATAGCATTGGTATGAACACCTTACCTTGCACCACACACACAGCTTAACACTTTTTTCTTCTCTCTTCCTCGATCAGATTCTACCTACTTTGGTGGTGTGGAAACCCATGAGGCTCATGGATAATAGCCATCTGAAGCTTTGTGCATTTGTCTGAGGGAGTGGGTGAAATGGGGGCACACTAGTTTTAGCCAACTTACAGTTTCTGCCATGGTACACATTTCACAAAGCTCTGGACAGCCTGCTGAATAAAATTGTAAATGCCTAGCAATGTTCTCGAACTTAAGCAGGGTGGGCAGCTTTCCTGTGATTGGAATGACACATCATATCCAAGCACAACTAGGAATAGAGGATGGAGACCAGCGACCAAGTCTGAAATAACTCCAACCAGCCTTGAAGGCTGTGAAGCCCCTACTTATAGCCTGTCCATATGTGACTTCAACCCATGACTGTCCTACCTCTCCCACCCCATTCTCCCCCTCTTTCATTTCTCCCCAGTCCAACCATGTTAAGAAGTCTGGTTTTTTTTCATTTTGCCAGAATGCACTCATTGACCCAAGAATCCCCAAGTGGCAGCCATTCTTTTCCCATTAGTGTTTGGAATGTGTCCCACAGCCACCTGTTCTACAAAACCTACAGTTTGTGCTGGAGCAGACTCCAGAAGAAAGACATTGTCATGCCTTCAGTCAGGTAAGGTCGAGGATCTCCAAAAGTGCACATCACACCAAATTCAATTGCATACATTACTTGTTCCACTCATACACAGGACATTTTTCCTGGTTCCCCTGCTTCAGCCACAACCTCAGCTCTTGCTGCCAGAACCCAAAACACTCTCAACTATTTAAAAAAGATGGTGCTTCCAAAATATTTGTTCTGAAGTTGCAGAGAAAGAAGTGAGTATTGAAGCCATTGGTGCTAATTTTAGGACAGGTGGCAGAAAAGTTTACTGAGACTGATCTGAGAAAATGGAACCATACAGGTTCCTGCGCTGCCCAGTAGGCTGCTGAGATAGAAGTTATGAGTCCTACCTGGCTTGTAGGCAAGTGGGAAAGCTGGGTTAACATGGCAAAGCTCTGACAGCAGCATGTCCTAGTTCATCCAGTGTGCTACTGACCTTGGAGACGTCCAAATTTCTCCCATCTGAGCACCTTAGTGAAGGCAAGACCAATTTCTGTTGCTCTCCATGCACTACAATTTTGGAAGTCCCCATTTAGGATGGCCTCTGCTTGTCAGTCAGAGCACAACACCTGAGTTTTCACTGGGTTCTGCCAATGTTTGCAGTGTCTGGCACTGTGCTGCGAACTAATGTGATTCTGAGAAGTGTGAGCAAATCTGTGCCCTGGGGAATTCATCTCAGCTTTACTTTCACGTGGACATATCCTATCTTATGTATCACATTGAAGAGCCAGATTCCACCATTTTCAGCAAGCACTAAATTTTCTTTCAAATCACCAGTTTATTTTTCTTCATTTCTACAAACTTTTCTGTCTGTGGTATAAAACCCTAACACGCACTAAGCCTTGGAAGGCACTCTTGGTATCTGAGACTGCTGTCCTATGCAGCATCTTATTAAAAAAAATTCTAATGTCAGCACAGATCATGAAGTTAGTATGAGCAAAACATCATACTAGTTGAAGTATTGGTATTTATTTCAATAATATTATGGCAGATCATTACCATGATTTTATTTCACACAAGATGTCCAACCATATACCTGCTATTTCTCCAATGTGCATTTTAGTAGTAATGCTTTAAAACTGACCCTGAGGCCTAGCTCAACATGTCCATGGGGTTTTGTTTGAAAATGAAAACCTCTGAAATCCTGTGGCACCTTGTCATGTAAAACCCTTTTCTCTCAGTATTCCCACATACACTAGGATAAACACCAATGAACACACACACACACACACACACACACACACACACACACACACACAGTCCAGCTAGCAGTCAGAAGGGAAATGAACACAAGGGAGAATATTAGAGGTGGGAAAAGTCATTGGAGACAGCTCTGTCATGGGGCAGAAACACCCAGTCTCTGGGCACCACATCAAGGTCCCATAGTAGGGTGATGAGAGATATCAGGCTGTTGAGCACTGCAACCACCCATGCCCAGGGAGCTAGCTTAACGAGTGTCTTTCCTAAGCACCTGGAAAGAACAAGCTGTGGGTTTAATGTCTCCACCCTAGGTACTTGAAACTAAAATCAGACACCCCCAGTGTGGCAGGACTTCAGAAGGGAAGGTCTCAGCTTACTCCTGTGTCAGATGTTGTGCAAAGACATTTTAACAGCAAAAGTCTCACAGCCTGCAAGTGGCCCTGTTGTTTCTGGGTCTCCATCAGGGCTCAGTGTGCTCCATGTTCCTGGAAGATGCTTTACACTCCCTGAAGGCCTTTCTGCACAAAGGGTTGCTTTGGTTTGAGGAGCCTTCATCATGCACAATGTGGCAGATCACAAAAACACTCACCTAAAAACCAGAGGCAAGACCAATCTTGTATGGAATCTCATAATCTTCATTTTGAAATGAGCAAAGTTATTGTTTGGTCTCTGGTGAGAGGCTTTGTGACTAAACTGGACACACACCAGGACAGTGTAGAGAAACAGGGTATGAGAGTGGCTTCTTGGTTTCTCATAGGTTTTACTGCCTGGGGTTGCAGTACCAAGGCTGACCACTAGGAAGCAAACTGTTCCCACTGTGGTCAATTGTGCATCAATCAAGAAGCACAAGAGGTCATTCCAGGTGTTTTCTGCCCCTGAGCAACATGCATCATTAATTATTAGCCCAGACAACACCTTGGCCTCTTTAGAGTGGAACCCTTAAGTTTTGCTTGCATGACATGACCACAGGCTTTAATCTAGAGTGCTGAGCTCAACTAGTGTTGCCTTAGCCTGAGGACCAGGAACCCAGGAAAGCAGAACCTCATAATGAAAAGGATCGGTGGGAGCTACACATGAGCCCCCAGAACTCAGTGCCACACACACAGGGAGAAGCCTCACAGCCTGACATTGGACCAGGTGAAAAGAAGGAACTCAGGTCAATATCTGTGCCTGCACTCAGGTAAGATCGCTCTTATGAAGGCCTTTATCATGGGTCCTGGATTCGGAATGAACCTGGAAAGTAAGTACCTGAGTGATCTTTGCTCCTGTTTCCACGTAAGCTCTAGCTCAGGAATCATAGCAGTTCAGACCCTGTGCTTATATCTCCTTAGAAGGCTGTTGCTTAAGCAAGAGTTAGCCAATGTTAAAGGCACATGCAAATTTTAAGGAGTGTCCACCCAATGTAGCTACCCTAGAACTGCAAATTTATCAGATAGTGATGGAGCTGCAAGTATATCAATATCAGGTAGACCTTCATTTCTGGAGCAGTTGGGGTCAGGTTTCTGTAGCAGGTTCTTTAAGGGACCTGGGCCTGGCACAGTTCTCAGCACTCATGGAAAATAAGCTGTCAGCAGCGCAAAGTCTGGTCTTTCAAGGACACCTGGGGATGTCATTGTTTTCAGTACCCCTACAATGGTGGCTAGATCTAAAACACACTCCTGCACTGTTTTCCGTATGCCTTCAATTCTGTTCCCTATCTTATCATTTATTTGTCATCTTCTATCTTTTTATTTGTTCTTCAAGTTAGTTTTTTACATTTATATAATATTTTGCTTTAATGTGTTAAACTCATGTAGGTAAAATTTAATAATTATCTTAATAAAGAGTACTTTCATGAGCATTTAGTTCATCCATCATCACTATAAAGCTCTGAAATATTTCATCTCTCAAAACAAAACATATTTCCCAAACCTTTTACTTTCCACTTTTTTTTTCAGCCTCTGCTAACCTTAATCTATTTCTCTCTTGGATCCCATATTTATTCTGGATCTTTTTATTATTCAAAAAATATAATTTATTTTCTTTCTTGTCTGCCCACAAAGATTTTTCAATGCAGTCATTAATTGTTTTTATTTTCATTGGAAATGTTTTTTTTTGTTATTATTATTGTCATTTCTCAATTGAAACTTCAGATGAATTGAATATTAAATGTATAAAATAAAAGCCTTTTGTAAATACAGTGAATAACCAGCACTTGTGAAAATTGGTAGAAGTCTGATAAATTTATGAAGACACTCCATTAACCTTAAATCAAGAAACTAGAACTCTGACTCTGTTACCTTCAAAGCAAATAACATGTGGTCAAATATTCTTGTAATTTTTACTAGCTCTGTGGCATTGGACTTGTTAGTGAACCTGTAAAACTTGTTTCTCCAGCTTTCAATATGTTTTACAGGATTGGGTTGATCATTCTGTTTTCTTTTTTTTTTCAGCTGAAGTTCATAGTTTATTTAAATTTCCATCTGTTTCAAGTTATTGTCCCACATTGTATTTAGTTGTCATTTCTCCTAAGGTTCCTCCTTTGGGCTGTGGAATTCTCTCAGATTTCCTTGTCTTTGACTAACTTAGCACTTTTTTTTGGTTTTGGTTTTATGGTATTTATTAGTAATTCTGCTCCCCAAAAGTAGGTTTCACTAAGCAAGCAACATTTTTAGAAAATGTACCATGTGCAAAAAGACTCACTTAAAATAGATCTAAAATAAAAACATAAAGATTCATTAATACAGTTTAAAAAGTATAGAACTTATTTTTAAATGTATTTTGCCACACTAGAGTTCATAAATTCAAAAAATGTAAAAGTACCCTAAATATTTATTTCCTCTCTGAAAACCTGTGCTAACCAAGCATTGCAATGAAACACTGAAAATAATGAAATATTTTAACCACTTTTGCATTAAATACTATAATGTAGTTACATAATGAAAGAATGTAGCCTTTGGAAATTATAGTTATTTTTCTTTTCATTTTTATTGTTGGACTTATTGGGGTGACATCTGTTAGCAAGGATTACATAGGTTTCAGGCATACAATTCTACAGTGCATTGTCAATTTGATGTATAATAAGTTCACACCTAATGTGACTTCTCTTTCCATCACCTTATATTTAGCTTCACCCCCTCCTCTTCCACCCTCACCCCTTTCTCCCCTCCCTGACCCACTCATCCCCAAATAAACATTGAACTATTCATTGTGTCCATGGGTTATTTGTTTAATTAGTTCTTGCAATTCTTCTATAAATGGAACTGAAGGAATGCAAACAAGGAATAGCTAAGTTGCTAATGAAGAAGTCTTTTGATATAGTCTATGAATATACCTATTCCATTTTCCATTGATTTCCACACATTACTGGTTTAATTAAGACACCAGAAATACAAAGTTGGTCAGTGAGGTTTAGCAAATTAAGGTAGACATTCTCTTTATGTATAGTTTGTTGAAAATGTACCTAAACTTAAACACACACACACACACACATTGATGGGAATGTAATGTACAGCATAGAAGATAATCAATAAAATTGTAATAATAATGTACAGTGAGAGATGGATTATTACACTTATTGAAGTCATTCCTTTGTGAGGTATATAAACATATAATCACTATGTTGTTTTGTACACCAGAAACTGATATAAAATTGTATGGCACCAAATATTGAAATATAATTTTTCAATTAAAATAATATACCTAAGAAAAGCTGTCTACAGTGATAAGGTGGAAAGTGATTTTCAGGACAATTTTTTAGTGTGCTGACTTTGATTGGTGTCCAGTAATTACTCAGAAGAAAGTTATCTCAAAAATAAAAAACACTTTGCAATGATCAAAGTGACATCCCTCATGTAATGACTAGTGTACTTCCTTGCGGTAGAGTGTTCTGTCTTGTTTCTCTTACTGAAATGATTTGTTTTTTAAGAGTTATTGAATTTAATTAATAAAAAATAATATCACATGTTTTCTGACTGTCAGTGATGTTTTATATGGTTTCAGAGTTTTTACTGTATTATGTAATTCACATATGACCATCTACACTTCTAATGTTGTTCACTTAATATTCATTTATTACTTTGAATAACTTTTTAGAAATAATGTTACTCCTTAAAATAATATTAACCTGTTTATGATTTCAGATACTTAATTGTGAACAACTGTAAAATTGTGACATGTTTGAACCTACAGTTCCTTTAAAATTCAAGTATATAGCCAATTTTATTGTACATGCACTGTAACATGAAATATTAAACAAAGCAAAAAGTATTTTAAAAACTCAAATATAGTATTTTGAAAATCAATTTAAATATAATGTAAGGGGGTGGGAGAGTAGTGGGGGAAGCTAAATATAAGGTGATGGAAAGAGAAGTCACATTAGGTGGTGAACTTATTATACATCAAGTTGACAATGCACTGTAGAATTGTATGCCTGAAACCTGTGTAATCCTTGCTAACAGATGTCACCCCAATAAGTCTAACAATAAAAATGAATTTTAAAAATAAATAAATAAATAAATAAATAAATGTAATGTAGATTATTTTTATAAAATGGACTATAACAATGTCATCTACAGAAAAAAATACTGTCACCACATTTAGACACTAAGTAAATACTGATGATTCTATAAAAATTACAAGAATAAATTGAGTTCAGAATAATTTAGAGAAGAATCATTTCAGATAATTTTTAACAGACAACATTAATGGTATACAAGCTGATGCATATCATAAAATTTAAAAAACATTTTTTATGTGGGTAGTTTTATGGCTGGGAATCAAAACCAGACTGCAGCGTTGACAGCACTGAAGCCCTAGCCATTACACCACCAGGGAACTCTCTCATATAATTTTAATAACAAAACAACTGATGGTACTAAAATTACAATTACTGTTACCAAAAATAACTAGTGTGCATTTATTTCTAACACAAATAACAGCAAATTTATTGTAAAGTTTAATTTGCAACAATCATGTTTTCTACAAACTATAATAAGATTTATCTTTATACCAACAACCAGGTAGAATTTACAATAGAAGTGTAGACAATTCAGTTATCATAGCTACTGTTGTCACTGATGCCTCAATTGTATTTTGTTGTCCTTTTCCTGGCTGCATTTTTTGGAAAAACTGGGTACCCTAAATTTCTTACCTATAACCTTGGTATAAGCATCCCCAAAAATGCCACCAATACACCAAATGCTAATTTGTCCATCTCATCTTTCCCCAAACTTCTGCCAGAGGCCATCAAAGTTAGTGATTTAAAAATTAATGACACACATTGATAAAAGTGGTCCAGAACTTTGTGAGTGCCTTGGAAAAGTTTATTGAATAGGGGCATGCTCGCTTTAGTCATGTTCATAGTTTCTACCATGACAGGCATGTCAGAAAGTTACAGCTGCCTACTCCTAGCAGTTATCACAAACTTTAGTGAGTTGAGATAGCTTTCTTAGAACAAAAACTCCAAATTATCTCCAACCATATCTTGGTAGAGATACTCCAAAGACAAGAGACCAAGTCTCAGAGAACACAAACCATCCTGGCAGTGCTTGCAGCCCCTACTTATAGCCTTCCAAGATGTGACTTCCTCACCTGGACTTCATCTGTACTTTCTTTCTTTCACCTCTCCCAAGTAAATCCAAGTTAAAAAGTCTGATTCCAGACTCTGCCAGTGTATGCTCTGAGACCAGAAAAGCCCCAAGTAACATTCATGTTTTCCCGCCTGGGTTTTGAAAGCATAGCATGACCACCTGCTTTCTAAATTCACTCTTTGTGTTGCAGCAAGCTGGAGGAGGAAGGACCCTGTCAGAAATTTGGTCAGGTAAATTCCAGGATCTCCAAAGGGGCGCAGGACCACAAATCCAAGAGCACACATCAGCTTGTGCCATCTAGGAGGCTCACTCTACTGAAGCAGTTCACCCACAATGATTTGTTGCCTGGTTATTCCTCTTCAGCCAAGACCACAATGCAGGGTGCCATAACTCATACAACTCGGGACCCTGCATTGCTTTCACAGTGATGATTTTTTCACATCTATTAAGTATTTATAAATATTTTGATATTTGAACCCTAAATATAGACAGCAGAGTTTCTTTTTACATAGGAGTAAAGTTTTTAATTTTTATTATAAAACCTTACTATTTCACATTTTTTATGAAAATATTTCCATTCTAGTATAATTTTCTTTAGAGCTTTGCACCAATTTCAGTGTTTGATCTCATTTTCACATAATTTTGGTAAATTAAGTTCCCCAAAGAAAACGTGCCTGTTCTATAATATATTCCCACTGAAAATCCAAGCAGTCTAACCTCATTGAGAACCATGTGCTTGATTCCTTGATTAATTCCTTGCTAGAGAACCTCATATAGCTATCCTTTTCTTAACACTGCACTAGGGAAATTAATCAAGATTTTTAAAAGTTTTTAATTATTAAATTTGATGTAAAAATCTGAGCCTAAATGCTCAAACCTTGAGATGAAAGCAAATATTAATGATAAGAATATTTTATTAGGTATCTTTTATTGTTAAATTTATTGGGGTGGCATTACTTAGTAAAAATTATGTAAGTTCCAGGTGCACAAATCTATATTACATTCTCCATGTGTTGCATTAAGTGTTCCTCACCCAGGGTCAGTTCTCTTTCCATCACCAAGACAAATTTTTTTTTGGTAGTTCCCTGGCTGGCAATTGAACCCAGGCCACAGCATTGAGAGTGCTGAAGCCCATCCACTACACCAGCAGGGAACAACCACCAAGACAATTTTTACAAACTTTTTGATTTAAGGACCTGATATGAAAATTGCTTCTTCAAAGAGGATATTGAGAATGAGGAAAATGACAAATATGTCTCTACTCAAATACTATTGGAAAAATGATCTGCTCAGAAACCTCCACAATAATTACTTTTTAAATTTACTTTTACTGTTAAAATTATTGGGGTAACATTTGTTAGCAGGAATTACATAGGTTTCAGCCATACAATTCTACAGTGCATTTTCAACTTGTATAATAAGTTCACCTCCTAATGTGATTTGTCTTTCCATCACCATATATTTAGCTACAATAAAATTTTTTAACAGAGGACAAAAATTCTGGTATTAACAAATTATGAAATAGTTTAACATGCCATTAAGTCTGAATTTTTTAACTCACTGTTAAAGAATCTCTAGAATTACCGGTAAAGTAAAAGACACCTAACAATATACCACATGCTTGAGATTTTCTATGATACAGAAATTTTCATATTGCACTATTGTATGTTATAAACAAATATTTTGGATCCGAGATCAGTAACTTTCAAACAGATGCTGCAGTTGTTCAGGGCTGGACATGGGTAAGACTGCAAATAAGACCCCCAGGGTTTCAGGGTGTGTGCACCTGCAGGGCATAGTGCTGCTAGCTACTTTAGTTATACCAATTGACTTCAGTGACTTCCTGGTGATAAACCAAGTTTCTGTCAAAGGTGTTCATGCATAGCCCGGTGGTCTGTTGCACTTTCCCCAGACATTATGGAGCAAGCTCGTGAATCATCCTGTGTTGATCACATCCTGGAAAGATTTCTTAGTTGATGTTGAATGCAATGCAGAAGGTCCACAGTGATGTGGACAAGTTTAGGTGTTGTGATGTACTGGGAAAAAAACAAAACCAACAGTGCCCATTAATGGTGGTTATTAATGTTAAACTGAAATTACATTTTATTAAACTGAATCAGTCTTTATGAGGGCAAACAATAAATTTTCTAAAATCATCCTATAAAAAATGCTATACGCCCCATTCCTTAATAACACTATGGTCACTTGCCTGGGGTCTTTGTGTTGGTCAAGTGAAGGTCTGGTTGAATCTCTCTGCTTGTCAGATTAAAAGACAGCTTGGGTAATGTGCTGCTCATGTTGATGGTCTGCTAGGATCAACTTTGGTAATCAGTGTCATGTCTTTTTGGGTGTCTGTGCTGGTCATATTATCTGTCAGAGGTCTCTGTGTGAGTCAGTTTAGAGGTTGGCATGGGATTTCTGTGTTGCTCATGTTGGGTGTCTTACTGAACTCTCTGGCCTGGAGAGTTTGGGGGTCTGCTGTGGTCTCTGCTGGTTACGGGGCTCTCTCCCTGGGATCTCTGTGCTTATCCAGTTTGAGGTCTGTTGGGGGTCTCCATGCTGGTCATGTTGTGGGTAAGCCAGAGTCTCTGTGATGGTCAGGTTAAGGGTCTTACTGGGATTTATGCACCCAATCATGTTAAGGGTCGGTCAGGGGTCTCTGCTGCTCAGGTTGGATGTCTGTCTGGGGTCTCTGCTGCACAAGTTGGGGGTCTGCTAGGAGTCTCTGTGCTGGTTTAGTCTCTGCTAGTGTTGTTGGGAATATGGTAGGGGACCGTGCTGATCAGGTTGGGTGTCAGCAGGAGTTTCTTTGCTTTTCAGGTTCCAAGTCTGCTGGAGTCTCTGTGATCATAACGTTGAGTGTCTTCTTGGATCTCTGTGCTGGTCAGGTTGGAGATCATCTCAGGGTCTCAGTGCTAATCACATTGAGTGTCAGCCTGGAAACTTAGTGCTGGTCAAATTAGGGGTCGTCTGCAAATCTCTGTGCTCATGAGCTTTGGAGGCTGATTTGCCTCTGTCCTGGCCTTGTTTCAGCTGCTTGGGTCTCTGTGCTAGGCATTGGAATATCTGCCTGGGCACTTCATTTTGGTCAGATTGCAGGTCTGCTGGGGAACTGTGTGGTTTTTATGTTCAAAATCTGTGGGATGTTCCTTTGCTGCTCCACTTGGGAGTCTGGTGGGTCCCCTTGCTCAGCATGTTGTGTTTCTGCCTTGGTCTTTGTGCTAGTCAGGTTGATGGTATGCCAAAATTCTGTGTGGTGGTCAGAATGGGGGTCAGAGTGGGTTTCTGTGTTGGTCACATTTGTTATCTGTCTAGGGTCTCTGTGCTCACTTGTTTCGAGGTCCGCTGGGGTTAATTGTGTTTGTAAGGTAGGCAATCTTCCTGAGGATTTTACGACATGTAAATTTGGGTCATTCAGGGGTCTCTGTGTTTGTCAGGTTGGGGGTCTAGATAGGGTCCCTGCCCAGTCAAAGTTGTGGTCCTCCTGGGGTCTCTGTGTTGCTGTATTTGGAAGTCTGCTGGTCTCTGTAGTGGTCACACTTAGTATTTGCCTTGAGTCTTTATGGTGGTCATTTTGAAGTTATGCCTGCCGACTCCATGCTAGTAATGTTGAGATCTGTTTTGATCTCTCTGCTAGTCAGGTTCGGGGACAGTTAGAGTACTGTGCTTATCAGGTTTGAGATCTGCTGGGACTCTTTGTGATGGTGAGGTTGGGGTTATGCAGGAGTCACTATGCTGGTCATTTGGGGGTTTGTCAGGGTACTCTGTGCTAGGTAGAATAGGGATGTGTTGGAGATGTTGTGCCTTGTCAGGTTGGGGTATGCTTAGGATATGTGTGCTGTCTGTTTGGAAATCTGCTGTGTCTCTCTGCTGGTCAGGTTAATTGAATAGTGGGTACTGTGTTTGTCAGGTTGGATGTCTGCAGGGGATATCTTTTCTTGTCAGGTTCCAGGTCTGATAGGGTCTCTGTGCTTGACATGCTGAGTTTCTGCCTGAGTTCCCTGTGTTTTTTAAATTTGACATAGGTGTTGGTTTTGGTTCTGGTCAGGTTGGAGGCAGTGTGGGTCTGTGTGTTGGGAAAGTTGGGGTTTTACTCAGGGTCTCTATGCTGCTCTTGTTGAGGGTATGCGTGGGGACTCTGTGCTCATCAGGTTGAGGTATTTTTTAACCTATATGCTGGTCAGGTTGATGAGGTACTGTGCCTATCTAGTTGGGGTTTTGCTGGGGATCTTTATACTAGTCAGGTTCCAGGTCTTGTGGGTTCCCTGTGCTTATCTTTTTGAGTGTCTGCTTGTGGTCTGTGTCCTGATCAAATAGCGGGTTTGCTGGGGCGGTGGTCTTTGTGTTGGTAAGGTTTAGAGTTCCCTGTGGGTCTTTGTGCTGGTGAGTACTGGGGTCTGCTGGGAGTCTCTGTGCTATTCAGCTTAGGGGTCTTCTGAAGGTCTCTATGCTGTTCAGATTGATATTTTTCTGGGGGCTTTGTGCACTGATTAGTTTGAGGTCCTGATGAAATTCTTTTTTCTGGTCAACTTAGGGGTCTGCTGGAGATCTTCGTGTTGGGCAGATTGGGGATATTTCTGGGGTCTCTGTTGTTGTGAGGTTAGAAGTGTTCCTAAGGTCTCTTTGCTGGTCAGTTTTGAGGTTTTCCTGGGGTTTCTATGCTGGCCAGTTTGGGGGTCTTCTCATGGTCTTTGTACCCAGTCACATTGGAGTTTCACCTGGGGTTTCTGTGCTGGTGAGGTAGGAGATTACCTGGGGTCTTTGTGGTGATCAATTTTGAAATCTGCCTGGGGTCTTTGTGCTTGTCCTGTTGGGGTTCTTCCATGGTTCTCTGTCCTAGTAATGTTCATTGACTGCCTGAGTTTTCTGTGGCTGGCCATGTTGAGAGTTTGAATTGGGTCTCTATACTGGTCTTTTGATGGGCCTGGGAGGTGTTTATGTGCTGGTAATGTAAGGAGACTTCAGTGTGTCTGTCTTTCATTTAATAAGGGTCTGCCTGGGTCTCTATACTGGTCTTGTTATGAGCCTGGCAAAGGTATATGTGCTGGTAATGTATGGGGTCTTCAAGATGTCTATGTGCTCATTTGTAATAAGGACATGACTGGGCTCTGTGCAGGTCATTTTGAAGGTTTTGTTTGATCTTCTTGCTGCTCAGGTTGAGGGATTTTGGGAACTCTTCTGCTCAGTTTGGGGTCCTTCGGGTGATTTCTTGCTGGTCAGGTAATATGTCTACTTGTGGTCTCTGTGCTGGTGAAGTTGGAGTTCTACTAGGTGAGTCTGTGCTGCTCAGAATTGTTGTTTGAGGATTCTATTCTGGTGATGTTTGGGGTCCCATGGGCCACTGAGTTGGACATGGAGTATCCCCTAGGGTCTCTGCAATAAGTCATGTTGGGGTTCCACTCGTGGTTTTTATGTGGGTCAGAATGGATGATTGCTTGTGGTCTCTATCTTTGTTTGTTTGGGGATATACTGATGTTCTCTGTGCTGGCGACATTAGGAGTCTACTGGGAGCCTCTGTGTATAGTAATGTTGAGGGTCTGCCTGGGGTGTCTGTGATGGCCAGTTTGGAAGTCAACTGATTCTTCTTTGCTTATCATTTTTGGGTTTTCCAGGTTTGTCTTTACTAGTCAAATTCAGTGTCTGCCAAGGGATTTAGTGTTGGTAAGGTTGAAGGTCTTCTAGGAATCACTGTGTTGATTATGTTAAGGAATCTGTCATTTCTGTGCCAGGTAATGTTGGATCTTCCAGGAATCTCTTTGTTGGTTAGATCAGAAGGCTCCCTTAGTTCTCTTTACAGGTCAAGTGTCTGTACTAGTCAGGTGGTTGGTCGAACAGGGTTGCTGCTGTTGAAGTTAATGATATGCTAAAGTTCTCTATGTTGGTGAGGTTTGGGGTGTACCTAGAGTCTCTGTGTTTGTCACTTGGGTATTTGTCTTGTATCTCTGTTCTGTTCAGATTGAGGGTCTGCCTTGGGTCTCTGCACTGGTTAGGTTTGAAGTCCGCTTGAGGTGTCTGTACTTTTTAGGATGGGTATCTACCTGTTGTCACTGTGCTGGTCATGTCAGAGGTATGTTAGGAATCTCTATGTTTGGGATGTGCTGGATGTTCTCTCCAATCCCAACTAAAGCTACAAATGGCCTGAGCCTAGGACCACCATGAAGGGTTTAAGTTCTGGCAAGGGGCCTTTGAAGAACTGATGGAGTCTCTCAGGTCCCTCATTACTGAGGCTCTGTGAGTGTGGCCCCTCCAGAAGTCATCCATGTGGCATCACTGATGATTCAGAGAGATCTCTGCATATCTTCCCAATTGTTGGGTCCTTGAGAACTCTGCTTCACACGTTCCTTGAGAGCTTGGTACTAAATGGGGTGGATCTACCTTATACCTCCACCCGATTCACTCTCTCCTGGCCATGGTCTCCCCCTGGTCCTATGTTCCCTAGTGACTGGCCTAGGGCCTCACACTGCATTCTGCACAACAAGGGGGAGGTGGTTATTTTAACAGAACTCACTCATTTTCATCTTCCTCCTCTGTTTGAGAATTCTTTAAACTTTCTGGATGGTGGTGCCAGTATCATGCCCCTTTTTGGCTCTGCTTGTATACCCCACCAACATGAAGAAAGCATGGCTGGAGACGTCCAACCACCTCAAGAGCCTGGTGATCATGGCGGGGAATTGTAGATGCCTGGCTTCAGGGCTGGAGATCAGCTGAGCTGTGCTATGTGGTGGCCTCTTGCCCCTGGCCTATTCTCTGGTCCTGGTATATTCTAAAGGCTGGATGGGGTGCAATCTTGGACTCTGAGTTCTTATGTGTGTGGTGGGGAGTCATGGGTCTGAGGTTTGTGGGTTCTGCACCACTCAGGATGCCTCTTACATGCCAGCAACCACAACCCAGCTTACTGGGGGAACACTGTTCAGTCTAACTGCAGAGCCACTGCCTCAGACCTAGATATTGCAGGCCTCCTAAAATAACACAATGCTGGAATGTGTTGCCATTTCATCGAAACCAAAAAGATACTGTCATTCACAGGGGTCAGTGGTATTTTTCCCTGAGACTGATGTGGTTTCCAGGGCCTGGTGGTGGGCAGGATTGGGCCAAGCTCTTGCTGGGTACACCATAACCCTCCCTTGTGTGTTCTTTTATATGTTAATAGCTGAGGTTTCTAGCACAGCTGGGTTTTCATAGACTGCAGGCTAATCTAGAGGGTGGAAAGTCCTGAGGTATACTTACAGAACCCTAATGCCTCACTGTGAAGCTTACTTCCTACCTTGCCCTCAGGGCGCTCACAGAGGACCGACCATGTCCTGAGAAACTGACTTCTAAGCTGGGGAAAATGTGATTGGCTCACAGTGACCCCTTTGTTCTGATTGAACATCAGGACCTTGGAGACTATATTGAGAGACGTCTTGGTTTACACCAAGTTCCATGGGGTGTCAGGTGGTGCCTATGGATGCCACCCCCAGGTGTCTTGTGTAGAAGTTTCCAGTCTCTGGGTTCTCTCCATTTGGGATCTATGGCTTGTGGGCTGCAGAGGGTGGCAAGTGTTATCATATGGGCTCTAAGTTAGTGGCCAACATATAAGGAGATTTTACATGAAAATACACATTTTTATTTTGGTTGGGGGATATCCCTGCAACCTGCATTCCCTCAGGGTTTAAAACCAGGTTCTTCACCTCTTGGTTCTGAAGGGGTCTTGCCAAATGAATGGACTGGTTTGATGCCCAGAGGGGTCAGACCTGCAGGCTTCCTAGGACTTTGGCCAAGTAAGCAGGCCCCAAAGTCCTTCACATGGGTAGTTATATGATGGACATGAATTACCATGGACTAGAAAAAAGGTAAAACCACGAGCTGAAAAACTAGAAAAATATAGTTTGTGGGTTCTCTTTTCCTTCGCCCATATTAGAGTCAAGACTGGAAGTAGGACAGTTGCAGAAATGCAGGTTCACTGAAGTGAGAGACTTTGAGACACCTGAAATGACATGGAGCCACCTCACTAAGTGGCAGAGAAACAACTGATCCACCAGAGAGCCACACCATTGAGTGGCTGCAAACCACCTGAAATGACACAAATCAAACTTAATGAGTGAAATTGGGACACATAATGTTAGCAGGAATCACTCAGGAAAGGGGCAGTAAGACACTTGAGATTGTATAAAGCCAACCAAGAAAGCAAGAGTTGGACACCTGTGACAAAACTAAGCCATTCTAATAATTGACAGTGGGACACCTGGGACTATGTAAAGCCATCCTGGTAAGCATCAGATGGATATATTACATGACAAAAATTTGCTTCAGTAAGCATCCTTGAAACACCTGAAATGTCAGAAAGCCATTTCATGAGTGGCAATGGAACACCTGAAATGATGTGGTTCAACCCTGGTGAGTGGTAATGGAACACATGAGGAGATTCAGAAGTAGTCAAGTGAGAAGCAGTGACACTTGGGATCACAAACCCATCCAAGATAACAGCCTTGGGGCTTTCAGGACCACATGGAGCCATCACAGTGACAGGCAGTGGAATGCCTTGGATAATGCAAGGACAGCCCAGTGAACATCAGTGGGATACCTGAAATGATGCAGTGTCCCCATTGAGTGTCAATAGGAAAACACAGACAATATGGAGCTACCAAATTACGTGGCATGGTAACCTGGGTGCTGAGTCCGGATCAGCAGGGGAAACAAGCACGTGAAGGGTGCCACAAAGGATAAATATAAAAGACACAAGATAGAGAGCAAAGGTGAGAAAAGGAAGCTCAAAATCTCAAAGACTAAGAGCTCCAACCTTGCATTCCTCATATATTTATTACATGCTTCAGTAACTAGGAAACTCTCACAGTCAGAACCAATCCCCCCTTTTTCTATATTAGAATTGTCCCATGCTTGAATATTTTGAGATGTTGTGAGAAGGCTGTATACTCCCATTATAAGCAAATGGTGCTGCCAAGACAGTATTTCATTCTGGTGGAACCCAATGTTCTGGAATCCACACCCCCATTTACTTCATGGCAACTGTCCAGCCATAGACCATTTCTCCACATTCCCCTTTTTTGTTTTTGCATGGCAAAATATGCCAACTTTGCCACTTCTTTTTGCTTTGAGGATTGGGAAGATTTTCGCATGCATTGGAAGACTAAAAATAAGCATAAAATACAAATACATACTAATATTGAGCCACCTATTGCCCCTCCACCTAAACCTTTTACCCAACTAATAGGATTTAAAGATTGCAATCCATCAGAAATGACTGCCATAGTATCAGAGGAAGTTAATAACTGAAGATGAGCACATTGCATATCCATCATAGAAAGCATAATCAGAAACAGATTAGGAGTTCTGACAGAAATATGGAAACTTCCCAAACAATTCTCAGCCTTCTGGAATACCTGCTCAATTTAGCTCCATGTAGGAGGCTGAGCGATTGTTGTTCTAGGCGTTGGTCCGATTTTCATAGTCCTCAAAGTCAGACCTCTCATCTGCATCACCAGAGGTTCAACATCCCACAGAAACTTCCTCCTCTTTTCTCCGCTTATGGTAAGGCTTAATCCTTCAACTAGACAGCCACACTGCTATTTTACCTGTATCTGGACACACACAAGCAAAACCTCTTACCCATGTTAGTAATTTTCCCATTGACTATGTTTTGGTAAAGGGGTCTACCCACCAAATTGGAAGAGGTTCCCTCCATGACCTAAGAGAAGAATGTGTCTCATAATGCCTTTCTGTAGCAGTTCCTCCTCTTCTAGAGAAATTATTTGTTCAATTCAAAGTGAATAAAGCTTTTGCCAGCTGTACTTGTTGGAGACCCTGAGTACTCCTTTTTTGTTTTTGTAACACATTACTTGTTTGGTTAGTTCTTTTTAATAAGGCTTCCCCCCTGTAGATTATAGGGGATGCCAGTATAATGTTTAATATCCCATGATTATACAAATTGTTGTAAACAGTCACTGACTTAAGCAGAAGCATTGCCTGTTTTCAGTTTTTTGGGTAGCCCTATGAGTGCAAAGCTGGTGTACAGATGATTGATTACATGCTTCACAGTTTCTCCAGTTTGTGTGGTGGCCCAAAAAAAACAGAACAGGTATCTATAGTGACCTGTATAAAGGAAGAATGGCCAAACATGGAAAAATGGGTTATATCCACTTGCCATAAAGCATTAAAGTTTAGACCCCTTGGGTTATTTCGCTCCTTGAATTGTTGAGGATTATTAATGATCTGACATAAGGGGCATGTGCAGACAATATAGTGTGCTTGATTCCAGTGATAGGAAAATGGGCTTTCAATCCTGGATCATTTAAATGAGTAACAGAAGCAATTAACTGATCAATTGCTTGGTTTTCTTTAGCTAAAAGTCCAGATAATGATGCATGTGCCCTAATATGAGTAATATGAAAAGGAGAAATTCTGTGTTGCAGAGTCTGTTGTAATTGAATAAATAACTTCCAGAGTGAAGGATGAAAAAAAAGTTCAAGTAATGCAGTTTCAATATTCTGTGTAACATGTACTACATAAGCAGAATCAGATAATATATTGAAAAAATCTGGAATATCCTATAGAAGAGTGATGACAACAATTAATTCTGCTTGTTGAGCAGAAAGTCCCAGAGTAAATATTCTTTTAGTTTTTTATCCTGTATATCCTGTAGTGCACTGTCCAGATCTATCAGTAAACATAGAATGAGCCCCAGGAATGGGGTTAATTTTAGCAATATTAAGCAATACCCATTGGATATTTTTTTATAAACTGTAATACTTTTGTTTTAGGATAATGAATGTTGAGACATCCCACAAAATCGGCCAAAGCAACCTGCCAGTTGAGATTATTTTGAAAACAGAAATCTATCTCTTTTTTAGTCAAAGGTAAAATAATATGAGAAGGATTAAGGCCATTAAGTGATCAAAAACGAAATTTGCCTTTCATAATAAGCTGAGCCATGGGATCTAGATAAAGGGAAAGTGATTTAAATATACTTTTGGATAAGAATAGTCATTCTGTAAGATATTTATCTTGTATAAGTACACACATTGAAAAATGTATAAATGGAATAATAATAGTAAAGGTCTGGTAGGATCTCTATGACTAATTTGAGCAGAATGTATTTTTTTTCTATACTTTGAAGTTCCTTTTCAGGAGTTAATTGTCTAGGACTGCTTAAATTAGAATCTTCTTGCAACAATGCAGAAAGATTAGATAGGTTATAAGTAGGAACTCCTATGGCTTGTTGAAGCCAATTAATATCCCCTAAAAATTTCTCTAAGTCATTTCATGTTGTACTTCTATCTCTTTTTAATGTATTTTTTGAGGTTTAACTGAAATTTTATTAATTCTATATCCTAAATAAGAAAGAGGTTTTGTTTTTTGAATTTTTTCAGGAGCTATTTTTAATCCTGCCTGACTTAAAGATTTTTCTAAGCAATTATAAACTTAGAGTAATTCCTGTTTTGAATCAGAAGAAGCACATAAAATATCATCCATGTGATGTATTAAATAGCATCTTGAAAATTGCATTTAGACAAGTTCTAATGTCTTTGCTACAAAATTTTGACTAATTGTAAGACTGTTCAGCATTCCTTGTCATACTTTTTACTAAAATCTTTTCATATGTTATTTATTGTTAAAGAAAGGGACTGTGTAATTGCCAAACTTTCCAGGCAGGACAGAATTTGGTTGTGGTACACCGAATTGAAAAAATACACTCGGAGCTGACATAGGGGAACCATAAACAAGCCAGCCAGCCAGCAAGCCAGCAAGCTAGCCAGCAAGCAAGCAAGCTACTTTATTACACACCTGGGACTATATATATGTAGTCAAACAAAAGTGGCATTTTGTAGCATCTGCTCAGTAGCAGTTGTTTGGGTTTTCATGGTTACATAAGGCAGTTCCTTTGCAGTAAATGTCAGCCCCAGGAATTCCTCAAACCCAAACATGTACTGATTATACCAAGGTCAAGCCTGAGCAGAGGGCATAGCTTTAACCCTTTATAGTGGGCCTGGCTGTAATTATTTACAGTGGGCTTGGCTTTAACCCTTTGGGGACTGAAAGACTGAAAAGGCAAATTTTTCTTTATCTTCTTTAGCTAAAAGTATTGCAAAGAAACAGCCTTTTAAATCAGTTACTAAGAGAGGCCAATCACTTGAAATCATAGAAGGAGATAAAAAATGACATTGTAAGGCACCCATAGCCTGAATTACAGTACTTGCTGCCCACAGAGTGAAGGGGGTGGAGAAGAGGAAAATCTTCCAGATGTTTAGAACGGGAATTAGGAAGAATAAATTTTTTCTTTTTTATTGTAGAGAGGTTCAACCTCCACATCATCGTTTTTTTTTTTTTTTTCATTTTCCTCATCCTCAGTCTGTAAAAGTTCCAAGACTGATTTGGTTAATGTCCATGTTGGACAACTAGTTACAAGCAAAGAAAGACTTGCACATGTAATTGTTTCAGCTCTCTTCCCACCTTATCCCAGCCTCCTAACTCTAATGAACCCAAGGGAGAGAACCATGAGCAATGGGTTTCAATGACTTTAATTAAACCTAGAATTCTATCTTCACTAGCTTCAGCTTCTCCTGATTTAAACAATTGCCTTAATAAGCAAACATAAGGGTGTTATTTCAAAGCACTATCTCTGTATACCATGGTAAACCTTTTTAAATTCCCAAGAGCATCCCTAACGTTAGGAGACTTCCAAGGCCTCTGTTTTCAGTCAGGGTTTTGTGTTATCACTCCCATTTCAATTTGCTGCAGGGATCATTCCTCCCCATGAACCCCACATTGGGTGCCACTTTCTGAATCCAGCTCATCAGGGGAAAGGGCCAATTGAAGGGCACAGCACAACATAATAAAACACACAAGACAGAGAGAAAAAATGGGAACAGAGGACACAAAGCCTCAAGTACTATGAGCCCTGAATTTGCATTCCTCATCTTATTTATTACTTGCTTAAGGAACCAGGGAATTCTCATAGTTAGAAAACAACTTTTTAAATTAAAATTGCCACATCCTTGAATGTCTTGAGATTGTGTGAGAAGGCTGTATATCCATTCATAAACAGATGGTGCTACCAAGACAGTGTTCCATCCTGATGGGACCCAGTGTTATCAAATTCACACCCTGTTTACTTCATGGCAACAGTTTAGCCACAGAACATCTGTCTACACCTGGGACCATGATGAGTTGCCCCAGTAAGAGGCAGTGAGACATACGTGATGATGCAGTACCTTTCTAGAGAAGAGCAGTGAGTTTTTTGAAAAAGTTACTATTTTTCTTAATAAGGCAGTATGGTAAGAAACATTTTGTCTTACTATAAAATTCAATAGTTACTAAACAACATATCCTGCTTTATACTCTGCTGTGTGAATCATTTTAGTAGCAAGTAATATTTTTTCAGAAAGCTTAATTTTTAACGTGTAATAATGATTAATTTAGTAAGTCTAATTGACATTTTTTAATTAATAATTATAAGACATAAAATAAAAGGAACAGTAAAATTTAATGTTAAAAATGTGTATCATGGCTTGAGAATTACCCTCTACCCAGTTAAATTATACATTTGAAAGCATCTTAAATTCTTTTGAAGTCAATGGTTATTTTTTGTGTGTGTGTGTGTGTGTGTGTGTGTGTGTGTGTGTGTGTTGTCTTTGCCAGGCCTTGGTATTAGGCTAATGTTGGCCTTATAGAATGAGTTAGGAAGTATTGCTTCATCTTCGATATTTTGGAAGAGTCTGAGGAGGATAGGTGTTAATTCTTTGAATGCTTGGTAGAACCTTGGTGAAACCATCTGGTCCAGGGCTTTTGCCTTTAGGGAGATTATGGATAGTCATTTCAATCTCGTTGCTATTGATTGGTCTATTTAGATTATCCAGTTCTTCTTGGTTCAGTCTTGGTAGGCTATAAGTTTCTAGAAACTTGTCCATTTCTTCTAGGTTGTTAAATTTTGTGGCATAAAGTCCTTCATAATATTTTCTTTTTTTTTTTTTTTAAATTCATTTTTATTATTAGACTTATTGGGGTGACATCTGTTAGCAAGGATTACATAGGTTTCAGGCATATAATTCTACAGTGCATTGTCAACTTGTTGTATAATATTTTCTTATAATCCCTTGTATATCTGTGGTATCAGTGGTAATTTCTCTCCTTTCATTTCTAATTTAGGATATTTGTACCCATTCCTTTCATCCTTTGATTAGTCTCTCCAGGGGTTTGTCAATTTTGTTGACTTTCTCAAAGAACCAGCTCTTCGTTATATTAATTTTTTCTATTGTCCTTCTGTTCTCTAATTGGTTTATCTCTGCTTTAATTTTTATTATTTCTTTACTTCTGCTGACTTTGGGTTTTGTCTGCTCTTCTTTTTCGAGTTCTTTAAAATGGGATGTTAAGATGTTTGCTTGTGATTTTTCTTGTTTCTTAAGATAGGCCTGTAATGATATAAATTTCCCTCTTATTACCGCTTTCGCTGTGTCACAATAATTCTGATACATTGCATTTTCATTGTCATTAGTTTCTATATAATTTTAATCTCATCTTTTATTTTTTCTTTTATCCAGTCCTTTTTCAATAAGCTGTTGTTTAATCTCCATGTATATGTGGTTTTTTCTGCTTTCCTTTTACAATTGATCTCCAACTTCAAAGCTTAGTGGTTTGAGAATACACTTGTTATGATTTCGATCTTCTTGAATTTGCTGAGGCTACTTTTGTGTCCCAGCATGTGGTCTGTCCTTGAGAATGCTCCTTGCAAACTAGAAAAAAAGGTGTAGTCTCTTTTGTTGGATGAAGTGTCCTATAAATGTCAATTATGTCCAATTGCTGTAATGTGTCATTTAGAGTTGTTATTTCCTAATTTATTTTCTGTTTGGATAATCTGTCCATGGCTGTTAGTGGGGTATTTAAGTCTCCCACTATGATTATGTATTCATCAGTTTCTACTTTCTAGTCTGTTAGTAGTTTCTTTGTGTATTTTGGTGCATCTCGGTTGGGAGCCTATCTGTTGATTCGTGCCAACTCTTCTTTTTGTTGCATTGTGCCTTTTATCATTATGTAATGACCATCTTTGTCTTTTACTATCTTTTTTAACTTGAAGTTTATTTTATCAGATATCAGTATGGCCACTTCTGCTATTCACTGGTTACCATTTGCTTGGAGTATTGTATCCAATCCTTTCACTCTGAGTCTGTGTTTGTCCTTACAGCTGAGGTGTGTTTATTGGAGGCAGCATGTGGATGAATTCTGTTTTTTAATCCATTCTGCTATTCTGTGTCTTTTTTTTGGTGAGTTCAGTCCGTTAACATTAGAGTGATGATTGATATGGGAGGATTTCCTGTGGCCATACTTATTTCTATTTGTTTTTGTTTGTTTGTTTGTTTATTTTTGTTTCTTTCTTGTTACCCCAACTTTGTTCCATTTTTCCTGATGTTTTGTATCAGGCTGAAGAGCCCCTTCAGTATTTCTTGTTGTGCTGGCCTCATGCTGGCAAATTCCCTGAACTTCTGTGTGTCTGAGAAGGTCTTTACTCCACCTTCATATCTGAAAGATAATTTTGCTGGATAATTTATTCCTGGCCGGAATTTTCTCTGTTTTAAATTTTGAATATTGGATTCCACTCTCTCCTGGCTTGTAGAGTTTCTGCTGAGAAATCTGATGCCAGCCTGATGGGTTTTTCTCTAAAAGTTATAGTTCTTTTTTTCCCTAGCTGCCTTGAGAATTGTCTCTTTGTCTTTAGTTTTGGAAATCTTTAGTACCACGTGTCTTGGAGAAGATCTGTTAGAATCCAGGTATCTGGGGTACCTGTTTTCTTCTTGTACATGGGGTTCCAGATCTTTCCATAGGTTTGGAAAGTTCTCATCTACTATTTTAGTATGTTTTTTGTAGATTGCTCTGCCTCCTCTTCTATTCCTATTATCCTAATGTTGTTTTGTCTCATGGAGTTGGACAGTTCTTGCAGAGTTCTTTCAATCCTTTTCATTCTATATTCCCTCTCTTTCTCTTTCTGAGCTGTATCCATGTTCTGATCTTCGATATCACTAATTCTTCCCTCCATCTGGTTGGTCCTGTTTCCTATGGCAGTTATTTCATTTCTCACTTCTTTCATCATATAATTTATTTCTCGTATTTCTGTCTCAATCTTTCTTATGTTTTCAATTTCTTTGTTAAATTGTTCTTTTTTTCACAGAGTTCCTTTTTTATGTCGTTTATATCCTTTTTTATGCCATTTATCTCAGCTATGGTGTTCTGCCAGTAGGTTTTCATTTCTCTCACAGCCTTTAGAATGGCTGCTTTAAATTCTCGGTCACTTAAATCAGATACTTTCAGGTCTAAGAAGTTGTCTTCTGGGTAAATTTCATGTTCTTTCTGAGGAGTTTCAGTTTTTAAGGAATTCATCCTGTCCGCTGGGTTCTTCCTATTTGACATGAGGGCTTTATGTTCAGTGCCCAGATTATTGCTTTTGTGGTGTCTTGCTGTAGGGCAGACAATAGGTGGCACTGGGGGTCAAGTTTTGGGAGTGAGAGGGTGGTCTGTTTCTCGTTTCTGATTTCCTACTGCGATTCTGATCTCCTACTGGGGCTATGCGCATATATCCTCTGCCTTCTGCCATTTGCTGGGGAAGCTGTTCCAAGGCTTGTTTCTGCTGGTTCTGGTGAATGCTATCAAATCAGTCTTTCTTCCTAGCTTTGATTCAGCATCTGGCTGTCTGTGGGCTCACACTGCTTTGCACTAGGATGATGAGGAAATGCATGCTCCATAAGTCCAAAGCTGTGGGCCTGGCCTGAGATAGCAGGGTCGCCTTTGTAGCCGGCCAGGAACAGGAATTGCAGCCCTGTGTATGACTCCAGGGGGCCTAGAGCTGGGGTGTCATCTTTGCAGTTCAGAGTCCTTGCTCAGCCCTTCTACCACTCAAAATTTCCAGAGGCTGGCTCCCCAACACTGTCCCCAGCATGCAGCTCCAAAGCCCAACTTCCCCGTGGTCTCTCCCCTCCCCCAAACTTCGAGGCTCAGAATAGTCAGCAGGGATTGTGACCTGTTGCAGTCTCTGCTCAACTTCCCTCTCCCCCACTCGCCCCCTTCTCTCCAACATTCAGGTGTTTACTTGCGATTTGTGGATTTCTCAACAACCATTTTGTCACTCGGTCCTGTTTCTTGGCTCCTGGGCGGCCGTTCAATTGTGTTTTCTGAGAGAGGCTTTAGAGGCCTCCTCTCCAGTCTCCATCTTGCCTTCTTTTTTTGAAATCAATGTTTTTAATATAAACTGAACTGGCATTCTCTCTAGCTTAATTCTACTCCAAAATAGTATTATTCTTCAGTTCCTATCCGTTAAGAAAAATCAGCAGGAATGTACAATGCAACAACTAGACACTCATTTTACACATAACTTTGCACCTATAGCGAACTTTTTGAAAAATACATCACTGGTTTTTAGAGACAAGTGTAGTTTATTTTCAGGGAAGCATCACTTCAGTTGTTCTGATAAATTCATATTGCTTGACTCATAAAGATAATATAGTCTATTATAAAAATTAAAATATTTTAAATTATGTAGATTTTAGAATGAGTCAAATCTTCATAAAACAGTTAAGCATTAAGCACTTTCTTTTAGTTGAAGATCCTCAAAGATTTCTGTGGACATGTACAAAGAAAGGAGAACTGGCAAATAACTCATGACTGTGACAGCCAGTGCATGCTCTGGAATGTGTCTCTGAATTTTTTCCAAGGCACTGGATGCAGCAGCCCTAATTTGATCTTCTGGATTTTCTGTCAGACAGACTGACAACTGGGGCACATCCTCCAGCATTAATTGTAGAAGAAAGTAATAGGAACATAGAGCAGGGTTGGAGTTGTCTATGTCTCTCAAACAGTAGAAGAAATCACTTTGTCCTAGATGTTCTCAAATAAATTAGAACATCACAGGGGCTGTCACTTTTCAAGTCAATAAAATGACTACCATGAATTTACCTAAATTACTTATAACAACCTAACTAAACTAAGACTATCTCTGTTAGGTTTTCCTCCTCAAATACAGAGGAAGTTAAGCAAACAACAGATACTGCAGACAAGTATCTCAGCAAAATGAGATTCCACTTTGACAAATTAAAAACGTTTAGGACTCAATCTTTCAATTTTTTTATTCATAAAGTTAATTCAGAATTTTTTAAATTGCCTTTTCACTAAGTATATCAGATCTGAGAATCAAAAGCTGGTAAAAATCAAATGAATAATATGAGTAAGAATTCCATTTAAGTAATTTTTAAATGAATTATATTTCCTAAAACCCTTCCTGAAATAATGAGTAAATTTCTATTAATTTTGGTCAACTTTTAAATGATAGGTTAGCCCATTTTAACGTGATTAAACATCCAAGTAGAAATGATCACTTTTTAAACACAGATAGCATATGCTTATATTTTGCACATTAGGCTTCAATTTTATCTAAATAATCAAACCAGAATTAACTAAAGAGTCTCAACTACATCACAGTTTACATATCCATGAAAGAATTAAATACCCAAAAGAAACTAAAATTTTGTTTCAACTCCTGTTTTCAATTCTTCTGGAAATATCACTGAAAGTAGAATCACTGGGTCATATGGTAATTATGGTTAACTTAAAAAGGAATAATCAAGCTATCCCAAAGCAGCTGCACCATTATACACTTCTACCAGTAAGGTATGAGGTGTCCAATTTCTCCACACATTCACTAACACTAGTTACTTTTCCTTTTGTTATGGTCATGACAGTAAGTAAAGTGTTATCTCATTATAGTTTTGATTTGCATTTTAATGTGACAAATGCTGTTGAACATCGTTCCATGCTTCTTGGCCACATGTTCATGTCCTTTGGAAAAATGTCTATTCAATTCCTTTGTCCATTTTTCATTGTAAGTTTTGTCCTTTAGTTACACAAATAGGAATTTAATTTTAAAGATATGTCAAGAAACATGTATTATGAGGTTATAATAAACTAGCAGAATAGAATACACATTCCAAAATGCCACCTGTAGGAAAATCCTTAACTATTGCTAGGTGGCACTGTACAGAAACAGAGTGAAACCAGATTAAAGGTAAAAACAAATTAGGGAACATCTAGATGACCCTTAAAAGGGCTCACATACAAACCTACTTGGTAAAGATGCTTTATCATAACTTCCATTACACACATATTATTTTCTTTTGGATGCTTCTTTCTTGCTTGCTTCAAAGTTCTATTACAATGGCCATTAACCAGATTTCACTTATATATAAGTATTGCTAAAACTTTTTTTGTTTGTCTCACGCTTCATATACCATTCTAAAACTGATCCTTCCATTTTAATATTTCCAATACACAGAAAGAATGCTTTATGCATAACTCCATTAAAATTTTTAATCTGTTCTCTTTATATTAATAGTAATTGAGAAAAGCTGCATATCAATCCCAAAGTAAAATACCCTAAAGATATTAAAGTGTGCAAATAAAAAAAAATTGAAGGTGTTTCAAAATTCAATAATTCTAATGCCTACAAGATTGCAACTGTACTCAAACTATCAAATTATATACAATTCAAAACAACATAAAAACATACAACATATTTAATAAAATAATCCTACATTCTTTTCTTCCAGTGAAGAAACAAGCTGTGGATGAACGTCGCCATTCACAATGACTTCTGCTATATCATCATGATAATTAGCCAGTCTCTCAAGAGCCATAACAGCAATCTGTTGAATTATTGAAACCACTTCTAGCAAAAGATGCCTCAGCAAAGGCATTACACTTGAGTTAAACTATAAAAGAACAGATATCAGCAATTAAAAAGCAACTATTCAGCATACATGCAGTGAAAAATGTATGACAAAGAATAAGCAAACACAAAGATGTATTATCTACTAACAACTAACAGGATACTCAGAAGCCTATAGCTGATCAAGATACAGGATAACACAACCTCTAATTATCAAAGAGGAAGCATTGTATGGAAATTAGAAAGGGTTAGGTAAGAGTTTATGTTTCTGATTTGGCAAATCCTGGCCATGTGACTTGATAGGGCTGTTATGAGGGATGTAGAGAAAGGTTGTGAAGCACATACCACAATGCCCAGAACATAAAACAGGAGTGTTGCTTTTTATCAGCCTTTGCAAATCTTAGCTTTTGGGGCTCAGTTCAAATCCTTTCATCTAAATGAAGTCTTCTACTTGTTTTTTTCTTTTTTCTGATACCAACTGCTGGGCCTTTTCTTTCATTTTAAATGAGCTTCGAGTTCATTACAGAAATATAATCAGGACCTCACTGAGAGCCAGGTGAGCTAAAAGGAATATTTGACTAGGACCTCTCATTCAGATAGGGCTGCAAATGTTGTCTTTTTTGGTGAGTAAAGCTTACATTTTTGTTCAAATTTGTGAGAGAAAAATTAGTTGTGCATTATACATGTGTAGTACTGATTCTGTACCTTTTAAATTATTTCAATTTTTCTATTTATACCTATGAGTTAAAAGTATAAGTCTAAAAATCATAAATGATATTCATATGTAAAATAATACTCTGAAATATAATAACTGTTCTTTAATATGAACACTTTTTACATAAATATTGTACTTTGTGTTTGTTCTTGTGTTTTGTAAATTACATAAAATGTATTATACCGTCATATGTAAAAAAGCAAATGCAAAACTTTCTTTATAATACAAAAAGCAACTACCTAAATATAAACACATAAAGAATTGAATTAAAAAAGTAAAATGAACTTAAGACAGGATGATCTGGGATGTTTCGCAAGAGGGTGACCAAAGAAGAGGTCCCTAAAATCTCTCCTGAAAAATACAATAAAATGGTCAAACAAGGTCCAACATGGGAATACATGAGTGGCACAGTGACAACTGAAAAAAAAAATCAATGCATGGCAGGAAAATACCTGAAGGTTAAGAAAAGGGGGCAAGTGGGAGAGACGAGAGAAAGCAGAGAAAGATTGTGACATGAACCACCACGGATAACTAAAGGAAGTAGAAAGAAATCAGGGAGCAGCAGGATATAGGGCAGGGGAAAGGCCAAGCAGTGACAAGAATGGAAGCCATTGAGGTGGGAACAGGATGAGACGATGAGGGAGCTACACATAAAAGCGGAATGTTAGAGACAAAGTCTGGTAGTCCAGCTCTGAAGCTCTAAGTTGCAAGGAAGCCTAATGAAATATTTAACTGCCATAAGCAAAATTAGTGGCCCAGATACAGGATGATGGCTTCAAGGAATTTTAAAGCTAAAGGCATGCTTGCATCATGGCTTGCCAAGCACATGCTTTCCACCTACCACCCTTTCAGCCCCAATCTTGTGAGCGGCATGCTCAGGGCTTGGGATGCACTCACTGGCTCCAGCTTTCAAACACTGCTCAGAGTGGTTGCAATGAAAACAAATCCCTGAAACATGGTCAGGGGTTTAAACCCTGGAGAAGAGAGAAAGGCAGAGTTGACAGCATTTGCCCCTACCAATATAAGGAGCTTTAGCCTGCATCGTATCAGCCTCACCTGCTTCTTCCAGCTTCCCTAATAAAATGCAGAAAGCAGAGCTACCTCAGCTTGCATTGTCTTGGCCTACCTCTTCTCGACCTGACCTGTACAGAGACCCAAGGATGGCTTCTAATCTGACCAGCAAAGAAACCCCTGGAAGACCCAACATTACCTGGCACACAAATCACAGGCAGATTCTCAACCTGATCAGCACAGTGATTTTTTTTTTTTTTTTTTTTTTTGCTTTTTGGTATGTGGGTAGCTCCCTGACTGGGAATTGAACCCAGGCCACAGCGCTGACAGCGTCAATGCTGAAGCCTTAAACCACTACACCATCAGGGAACTCCCAGTACAGTGATTACAAGAAGACCTTCAACCTGACCAAAACAAAGTCCCTAGGCACACACCCAATTTACCAACAAAGAGACACCTGGAAGACCTCAACATGATAAAAAAATAGCCGCCAGTTGACTTCCAAGCTGGCCATCCCAGAGACGTCAGACAGATCCTCAATATTACTGTGCACAGTCTAGCTTAATTAAGGCTAGGGGTGAGTGAAGAGTTACACAGAACTTAAAGAAAAGACACACATGAGATAGAGAGAAAAGATGGGAACAGGGGACACAGAGACTCCAGGACTAAGAGCCCTAACCATGGGTTCCTCATCATATTTATTACTTGCTTAAGAAAACAAGGTTAAAGAAGAAAAAAAGTCTTTCTTTTATCAGCATTTCCATGTCCTTGAATGTCTGGAGATGGTGTGAGAAAGCTGCATATCTCTTCCATAAACAGACAGTGCTGCCAAGACAATGTTCCATGTTGGCAGGACCCAGTATTCCAGAATACACACCTCTGTTAAACTTCAGAGAAACATCCCAGTCTCAGACCATCTCTAAACATTTCTCTCTATATTTCCCCCTGTTTGTTTTTGTATAACAATAAATGCTGACTTTGCCACTTCTTTTTGCATCACGGATTAAAATGGTTTTTGAGTACTCTTTTTAGTTTGGGATTATCATGCCTTATAGCTGTTCCAGAAAGTCCCCATTTTGTCCCAGCAGGTATTGTGCCCTTATACACCAGCATGTAATCAGAATGAATGGAGTCATTGTTATTATAAACACAATCATTAAAGGGAAGTTGCTGAGATCATTCAATTGGATCTCAAGCTGAGCTATATGGGAAGAGGGGACAGGAGATCAACCTCAGAGAGTGTGAGTGTCTGTGCCTCACATTTGTTGAGCCCAAGCTCTCTCCCGATGGCCCCTGTGTGATTGTGCCTGTCTTAGGTTGTTCCTCCCTTGAGGAATCTTACCCGTCATTGATTAGCCAGTCATCCTCCAGGGCCATACTTGCTGATCTGAGGTGTTCAAGTGAAGAAGAAACAGTAGCTCTGAGAGAGAGGATCAGTTTTGTCATGGGGAATGGGTGGGTGGACAGATGGTCTTCAGCTAGAATGTGACATTGTATATCCAAAACACCTGTTTCTAATCAAGAAGTATCTAAGGATAAATTGTCCTTATGTCCTAACAAATGTCTTGGTATAGTAGCCTAAGTATAGTACTAGAAGTATTATAGCGGTTCTCAAACTGTGGGTCCTGAACCCTTTGGGGGTCTTACGACCCTTTCACAGGGGTCGCCTAAGACCGTCGGAAAACACATATTTATGCAGATATGTACTTTTGCGGATGAGTCACATAGGTGTAGAGAGCAGCTACTAATAATATTATGGTTGCGGGGTCACCACAACATGAGGAACTGTATTGAAGGGTCACGGCATTAGGAAGGTTGAGAATTATAACAATGGGGAGTCACAAAGAAGCTGGTAGTATTCCAATCAAATTTTAGCTTTAACTGTTTTCTCAATATTTGGAGTTCTCCTATAGTTAGTACAGTGTTTTCTAAATATACTAAGCGTGTATTATCAAACTATTTAAAACAGTTAATAATACATCCATATCGGGACAGGCTTCCCAGGTTCTTCCTTGTGATATTGGCATCCACATACCTCTGCAGTGTCTTAAAACAGCAACATTGGCATTTGCTGAATATAAAAAGTGACTTAAGTAAGGGAACAAGTGACAAAAATTAGTAGGACAATGTCATTTTATGTTCGTGATATTCAAGGTAAATTGGTCCTTTAAAAAACCATAAGGATTAGTAACACAGGATTGTACAAAATGAGTATAATTCTGAGAAGTGTTAAAGTACAATGAATAATTAGGGGAATGATGGTATTGCCCATCCTATATTTTACTTGGAACTGAACTCATAGAAATTCTCCACAAGGACTCCTGATAGGGACCCTGGGAATTTTGTGGAGCCAGAGGCACCATACCCAACCCATGCCAAATAATAGGGAGAAAAGAATGGGTCATGATGGTATGATTATATCTAAAAACACCCCATTTTAATGTTTTCTTGACCAAGGAGGACTCATTTGCAGCACTACAATTTGAGCTAGCATACCCCTTCAGGGACTGATCCATTACAATTCCATAAGAATCATTTAGTATTACCACTCTATTAGTCCCTCTCTATCTTTCCCAATGTATTCTATACATTCAAGAATATCATACCTTCTGAGTATGCATTGAAATGTCAGGAGGTTCTTTTAGTATTATTACTTATGTTATATTTAAAGCTTAATTCAGATAACAAATGTAATTGAGAATGAGAATATTTACCATGTTTGGGAATTATTGATAACCAAGCCTGATTATTTAATGATAAACATCCTGGGACAGGACCTACCTAAAATGGTAAAGCATTAAAGGCCAGAGATCCATTGAACATCATTTCTTCTTCTTGAGGATGAAAGGGCAGTCAACTATCTTCAGGTCTGGGAAGCCAAGAGGAATCAATAACATAAATGGGAGAGGGAGATTCGTCCCAAGTCACAGGGCTCAATAAAGGTGGATTAGGAATATAAGCCCAATAAATATAATTATTGTTAGTAGCTTCGTATATATGTAAAAATTTTATAGACACAGTAATAACAGCAATCATAGCTATAAAGGGTTTAGAGTGGTAACAGATATAGAAACTAGGATTTGGTCCAACTTGCGTAGTCTTCAGAGTTGGACCTTCCATTTGCATCACCAGCGGTTTGATATCCGCCAGAAACTTTTTCTTCTTTCCTCCATTCATGGCTTAATCCTCAGACTGGGCAGCCACACAGGTGCTTCAATGGTATCTGGAGACACACAAGCAAAATCTTGTCCCCATGATAGTAATTTTCCTGTTGACCATGTGTTGGTAAGGGTGTCTTGCCAACAATTTGGGGATTTCCTCCATGATCTAAGAGGAGAGTGTGTTCAAAAATGCCTTTCTGCAGCAGTTCCTCCTCTTTCAGAGGAAAGATTCAAATAATTTGAAGTGTACAATGCTTTTGCCAGCTGCACTTGTGGGGGACCTTGTATTCCCCATTTTTGTTTTTGTAACATATTTTTTAATGTTGGGTTATCTCTCTCAACTAGTGCTTGTTCCTGTGGATTATAGGGAATGTCAGTATAATTTTTAATGTTCCATGATTGCATAAATTGTTGAAAACTGCTATTGACAAAGCAGGAGCGTTGTACATATTTAATTCTTTGGGTAGTCCCATGACTGCAAAGCAGGCCTACAGATGATTGATTACATGTCTTGTGGTTTCTCCAGACTGTGAAGCAGCCCAAATAGAACCAGAACAGGTGTCTACAGTGACATGGATAAAGGAGGAACAACCAAATGGGAAAAATGAGTTACATCCATTTGCCATAAAGCATTTGGATTTAGGCCTTTTGGGTTAATTACTTCCTGAAAATTTTGGAGATTATTAATGGGAAAGGGGACTCAGGGGCATGTGTGCACAATATAGTGTGCTTGACTCCAGGTGATAGGAAAATGGGCCTTTTAATCCTGAAGCATTTAAATGAGTAAGAGAGTAAAAAGGTTCAGCTTGCTGTGTATCAGGCAGAATTAACCAATCAGTTGCTTGATTTTCTTTAACTAAAGGTCCAAGTAAGGAAGTTTTGTTTACAGCCTTTTGCAATTGAACAAATAGTTTTACTAATGAAGGATTAATAGAATGTTTAAGTAATGCAGTTCCAATATTTTGAGTAACATGGGCTACATAAGCAGAATCAGATAACATATTGAGAGAGTCTGGAATATCTTGTAGAACAGTAACGATCACAGGTAATTTTGCTTGCTGAGCATAGAATTCTGGGGTAAGTATTTCTTTAGTTTTATATCCTGCATATGCTACAGTTCCCTGTCCAAATCCATCAGTAAACGCAGAAGGTGCTCCTGGAAATTTAGTAATATTAGGCAATATCCTCTGGGTTGATTTGATAAACTGTAAATCATTTGTTTTAGGACAATGATTATGAAGACATCCTATAAAATCAGCCAAAGCAATTGGCCAGTCAAGATGATTTTGAAAGCAATAATCTATCTCTTATTTAGTCAAAGGTAAAATAATATGAGAGGGATCAATGCCATTAAGTGATCGA
>PVJL010011614.1:0-41696 GCA_004026885.1 Lyroderma lyra
GAAGTGCCGTTGTCCAGGCGGAGCGGAAGTGCCGTTGTCCAGGCGGCGCGGAAGTGCCCTGCGTCCAGGCGGAGCGGAAGTGCCGTTGTCCAGGCGGAGCGGAAGTGCCGTGCGTCCAGGCGGCGCGGAAGTGCCGTGCGTCCAGGCGGAGCGGAAGTGCCCTGCGTCCAGGCGGAGCGGAAGTGCCGTTGTCCAGGCGGCGCGGAAGTGCCGTTGTCCAGGAGGAGCGGAAGTGCCGTTGTCCAGGTGGCGCGGAAGTGCCGAGAGCCTTTAGGGCAGAAACACCCGCTCTTCCGCGACCTGTTTGGGCAGAGAACAGCTGGTTTGGGCCCCATCCCTCACTCTCTCTGCAACCCCCGTTTGGGAGTGCTGGCACAGACGCCACGGCCCGGGTGCTGGCGCGGTCCCTTTGGCTGCTCCCCTGAGGGGATGGAGCCGCGTCTCCGGAATTGCATTGATGGCATTTAACCGCACGATGTTTTGTTGCTCTTCCCAGCTTGAAATACATTCTAGAAACATCAGTCTTTATACCTAACTCCGTTAACATATACTTCTATGGCATTCCGAGATTAGAGCCGTGAAGTGTAATGTGATGCCGCTGGGTGTTGGGGACCATTCTGTCCCTGCTGCCTTTCGGTCAGGTCCGTTGTGACTGTATGTATTGCACCATCCATCTCTTCCTGGAGTTTGTGGTGCCTTTCAGTTTAATTCTTCTCTCTTTTGACACTTGGAGTCAAAGGATGGCGAGGGAGGACACCGAAGAGTGACACCCAGCCCCCCACACCCCGCGGAAGGCCCGGCTCCCCTCTCTGTCCCCACACTGTCTGCCTCCATGCCGTCCCCTCGGCCCTCCAGTTTTGCATCAGCTTCGCTCTCATCAGGGACGGTGCACAGTGGATGAGACCTGTCCAGGGAGACGTGTCTCACCACCTGCCAGTTTTTGTTTTGCTCCTGAAAGATTCAATGTCGCTTTCTACTCAGCTGACATCCCCGGGAAGATGAACATTTTTTTCTAGAACCATTGAGAACTACACAGGCGCACGGGGTCCGGGGGTTCGCCTTGTGGCGTGAGATGTTCTTTGCAGACTTACTGTAACTGACTGGGACCATTTAGCTCACTGGGATTTCATAGCACAGGTGTAATTGTGATCGTTTTATTAGTTCTTTACGATTAAATGAAATGTACTTGTGATCTTTGGAAAAGAAGGAAGTGAAATGAAGAAACAAATAACCCATGGACACAATCAATAGTTCAATGTTTATTTGGGGACGAGTGGGTTAGGGAGGGGAGAGAGGGGAGGGGGTGGGAGAGGAGGGGGAAGCTAAATATAAGGTGATGGACAGAGAAGTCACAGTAGGTGGTGAACTGATTATACAACAAGGTGACAATGCACTGTAGAATTGTATGCCTGAAACTATGTAATCCTTGCTAACAGATGTCACCCCAATAAGTCCAACAATAAAAATGAATTTTAAAAAAAAGAAAAAGAAGGAAGTATGAAGTTAGTCGATTGAAAATAGCTCCCTAGGGATGTGGGGGTGGGGTGAGTGACGTCATCAATGGAAGGGAGGTGACGCAGTGGCCAGACGAAATGTGGAGCAGAAAGACTCCCATTCCACGCGGGCTGACGGGAGCATGTGGTGGGGTCTGTGCACCGTCCAGACAAGTGGTCTGCTCGGCCCCTCCAGGCCGTGTGACCTTGGCCAGATTCCTAACTCCTAGGGGCCCCTCTCGTGAAAGTTGGGGTTGGCCTAGATTGGAGGACAGATTCAGCCGAGAGACAAGTTGGGCCAGCTGGAGTATCTGTGCTCCGGTGCGGTCCTGGGTAATGCTGGAAACTTTATGTTGCAGAATCAGCCGCATTTAAAATGCCAGAGGTTCCATTCGATCCAGAGCTCCAGCTCCATTGAAAAGCTGCAGACCTAACGTCGCAGGCTTGGCTTCCCACTGGGCGGCAGCTGGCGAGGGCTCTGCTACTCCCCTTTCTGGGTCACCGAGGTCCTCACCACCCCTGGGGAGGGTCCCTCACACTGAGAAGAAATGCCAGTCGCCAGTTACGTTCACAACGTGCAGCTTCTGTCCTCATGGTGATGTAGAAGTCGTCAGTAATTTATGCCGATGAAAAATGAAATTCTTTTTTCCCAGAAAAATGAGATACAGCATATTTTTTGTAGACAGAAAGAATACGTGTTTAATACGTTAAGTCAAGAGCGTTTTTAAAAATTTAAACCCATCCACGGACGCTCATCTTTGCAGCTGTCTGGGCCCTGATGGCATTTCCGGTTTGGTCTTTAGTTTAGAGCAGGGGCTGGCGACCCGGGGCCCTGCCCAGGGGCTGGTGACCCGCGGCCCCACCCGGAGGCAGAACTCAGGCTGCAGCTTGGTTTTGTCAATAAAGTTTTATTGGGTCCCCGCTGTGTCCATTTATTTGCATGCTGCCTGTGGCTGCTTTCACATTTGAAACTGCAGACTCGTGTAGTGGCAGTAAAGGTGTGTATCTCGCAGAGCTGAAAATATCTATTATTTGGCCCTTTCTAGGAAAAGTTCACTGACATTCAGTTTTAGCTCGGACACATACAGAGCTCAGAAGTCATCACTTGACCCCTCACCACAAGAGAAAAGCTAAACAAACTGAAAACCAAAGCATCAGAGAATTGAGGTCACAGGGTCACACTGCCCCTCTGAATCCTGGAGAGACAGGCCCAAGCAGAGAAGGTCAGCCAAGGTCATCTTACTGGGGAGTGGAATTGGTAGGAGCATTTAAACAGATTTCAGTTAATAAGGATGTATCAGTAGAGGTTCATCAGTTGTAACGAACTTACCAAGCAACTCATACAGTTTTAAAAGAGCAAGTGTTATGGCTCTGGACCTGGGTTGACAAAGCCCCCCAACCCCCAAACTGTCTTTTTAAAAATTTGTAGACTTTACTTTTAGAACGGTTGTAGATTTGTGGGAAAAGTGAGCAGATACAACAGGTGGAGCCTGTGTGCCATTCCCTACAGTGTCCTCCCTGGTGGGTTAATACCTTGCATCAGTATGCTAAATTTTCCTTTGTTGAAAGAGGACATTTTTCCCCAGCAAATAAAACTGCAGTGTAAAATGTATAGGTCACCTGACACTGGGGAAGTAGATTATTTTCATTGCCCTATATACTGTTTACACACGAGATGTGACAGTGACATCTGACCAGGCAGAAGCAGGTGCAAGCCAGCCAGAGCCCAAGGAGCTGAGAGAGGTCTGCAGCAGTGCACCCCGTGTGACGTGAGCGCTTGCTGTCTGTTCAAGAAGCTCTGTGGTATTTGATTGTGGATTCTTAAAATAGGTTAATTATTGGGATTGGTACAAAAAATTATTAGCAAAATATTTATGGATAAAAGCGGAATCTTAATTACAGAGAGAATTCTGAAGCGTTTTGTTTTCAAGGGCAAGGGCAAGTGCAGAAGACAGTGGCACTTACTTCATTTTGAATGTGGTGTCCCTTTGACTCGCCACTGCATCGTGGTGGATTCTGGGACCCCGGGAATCATGAGCATTGCTCTGTGTGTATTTACAGATAGCGCCAAGGAGTGAGGCACACGTGAGGTACTCGGTTTTCCCCAAGAGTAGTTTCCAGCTATGAAACTGTAATGTGAACCAGCTCACAGGAGGAGCATTGTATTTCTCTTAAAAATCGTCTGACTAGAGTTCAGTAGTTTTCCTTAATGTGTACAGTTAGTGTCCCCCAGATTGTTTTGTGAGGGGGTAATGTTCAAGAACATTTTCTTGATGTAAGGAATTACCACAGTTCTGTGTTCTGTTGTTGTTTCCCTCCGAGGTATTTGTGTGCTTGTCAAGCACACAGCATACTGGTTTGCTCTCTCCAACCTTTCCAATAAAGGCCCCTTAGTCCCTTGTGCTGCAGAACTTTGCGTAGACAAGAGGTCTCTTCTTTTCATCTGAACTAAATGAATTAATAACAGAAAAATTCACCAAACTCTTTGACAAAGAATGATTGTCATGAGCCTCTGCGTGTCCTCGGACCCGTCACCTAGGACTCATCAGGGAATTCCAGGACATTGACGCTCCTGTGCTTCCCCTTAAGAGGGGAAGGAACTCGGTGGTGGTGTAACCCGGGCAAGACGTCTGCGGTAAGAACCTACCGAGTTGTGTGTGCAGCTGCTCAACGTAAGTGCGCGGTGGCAAGTTCGCGAACTTCATTGTCAGAGTTTGGGGACAATGACAGCTGACGGCCATTCCAGAAAAAAGAGATCCAAAATTGCTTTGAAGGGTGGACTAGGTGCTGGTGTTGGTGCACAGCTTCCCAAGGGGAGGACTTTGAAGGTGACAGTAGTGATACTCAGCAGTGAGGTGCAGCACTTTTTCTAGGACGAGTTTGTGAACTTAAATGTCTGACCTCGTATTTTAGCAGTAGGAAAGACACTGATGCCAGGGTAGCCCAACTCATTTGTGTCCTAAGTGTGGCTTTGCCTGAAGAGTTTATCATCAGACATGGGTGCGTCCTAGGCCTGCTGTAACATTGCGACCGGTCTCTGCCTGCTTTCTTCCATGCTTCTGTCCTCTCTTTCTTCTTTTCTTCCTCTTAGGAATGTTGTGTTGTCCGAATATCCGTTTCAGTACAACGTTAAACAGAATTGGGACCTGGTCCCCTTATAAACTGGAACCCGAGTGTGTGGTTGACGTGTGCTTTCTCGTTTCTGTGGTACGTGTCCTTTCTTTAAAGAGTTGGCAGGAGAGGCAATGAATTACACATGAAGTGATCTGATAAGCCAAGTGTTGAGCGTTTCCTCTCAAAGAAGGAAGCCATTTCACTTAAGATGTGTCACACAGTGTACAGTCTCCATGGATTGAATGGAAGTTAACAAATCAAATGTTCCTTTTATTGTGGGTCAAAGAGGTTTTCCAGATACTGGGTCCAGTATAAAGAAACACACACACACACACACACACACACACACACACTAACTCAATCTAATTTTAATAGCTTTGTTCCAAATGGGTGAGCAGACCCCTGTGTCATTATTTTGCTTGGTATTCTGGCAAAGTCAGGGGCTTTCACAGCAAGGAGAGGACATTTTGCATATGTGCATCAACATATCCGAACTACCCCCTAAAGGAAGTTTCTGCCGAATTCTGAAAGAGGAAAAAAATGGAGTTGTCACTGTTTATGGTAAAAACAAGTCCTCAGGGAGGCTGGTGGCGGAGGGGCGGGGCTCAGAGAAAGGAGCTCGCGTTCACTCCCCGAGCCCACAGACCCGCGTGTCTTGCGCTGCGTGGCATGGCGTGGCGTGGAGTGGCTGGGCGTGGCGGAGCGTGGCGTGGCGTGGCGTGGCGGAGCGTGGCCGGGGGCGCGGTGGAGCGTGGCCGGGGGCGCGGCGGAGCGTGGCTGGGGGCGCGGCGGAGCGTGGCGGAGCGTGGCCGGGGGGCGCGGCGGAGCGTGGCCGGGGATGCGGCGGAGCGTGGCTGGGGGCGCGGTGGAGCGTGGGGGAGCGTGGCCGAGTGTGGCTGGGTGCGGCCCAGCGTGGGCATGGCGGGGCCTGGCCAGGCCTTCACCGCGGAGCCTGCGGCGTGCCCGTGGACGTGTGTGCTTCCTCCCGGCCAGGTCTGGGTGCAGAGCAGCAGGTACAGCTCTTCGTTCATCTGTTCGTCCGTGGTGACGTCCCTACCATGGGCCAGGTGTCGTCTCAGACGGCGTTTTGACAAGCGGCCAGGAGGTGGAGGGATGACCGTGGGAGGAAATAATGAGGTGAACACATGGCGGCTCCAAAGAGGGCATGACGGGGGCTGCGTGGGGCGGCGGCTTTCCCGGGGTGCAGAATTAGAGGGGCACCCAGGGCAGGTGGTGGCCTCATCTGAGCAGTTCCCACCTGCCCTTCCGGCAGGAGGTCCACAGCGCTGGGGCCAAGTGCACGGAACGGGCTGAGGGCCCTCTGGAGGGACTGCGGTTGCTGTCTCGGCATCAGCCCCTGGACAGTGCCCTGTCACGGTAACGTTCCCGCTCCTCGGTCCCCCGCGCGGCCTGGTTGGGGCCCCCACGGTCCCTGCAAACCAGCCTGAGGTGTAGGGCGGGGATGGTGCAAGCCCACCTGACAGCTCCGCACAGCGTCAGAGTCTTGTCTCAATTTCGCCACATTGCGCACCGCACCCGGAAGCGGGCGGAACCAGGCGGCGTGCGGGCCTGAGCGCGCGGGCGCTCCTCCTGTTGG
This sequence comes from Lyroderma lyra, assembly GCA_004026885.1. Lineage (NCBI taxonomy): Eukaryota > Metazoa > Chordata > Mammalia > Chiroptera > Megadermatidae > Lyroderma > Lyroderma lyra. The sequence continues at coordinate 6,205 of PVJL010011614.1, forward strand.
GCGTCCGTGACGACTGTTGGCGGGGTCACAGCCCTGGCTCACGGAGCGCGGCGGGCTTTGATCCTCCCCAAATTCACAGAGGCAGCTGAAATGTCATCGAAGGTGACAGGGTTTCCTGAACCAAATGCAAATAATAGATGTTTAATTTTCAACTCCAGCTCAAGCCTGAAGGCTTTGCAAGTTCATGAAAAGAAAACCTGGCTTGTAAATCAGTAAATGTTGATTCTTACAGAATATTCCAATTTGAATGGACTAAAAGTGAAATCGCAGCATCTTTAAAAACGTTTTTAGTTATTATATAGCTCACGATTTCAAAGATAGGTATGTGTTATCTCTCATATTGCACCGGTACCAAAGGTAGATGTGTGTTAAGTAGAGGGAATGATTTTCAGAGGCTTCGTGAGAATTCGGGAAGGACTTATCAAATGGCAAACTGAGTCTGTGGTGATGAAGATCATGCATTCTCACTCTTTTGGGAATGCAGCCAGTTACGGGCTACATCATCTTTTTTCTCTAACTGACTGATGCTAATAAAATAATGGAAAAAGCACTTAATAAACACAGAAAACATTTTCCAACATGAATGCATGTTATAATTAACCGATACTTACGAACGCCTCATTTTAAAAACATTAGCATGTAGGTGAGCATTTTTATGGGGAAAAATACAGTTGTATGAGTTATAGTACAGATTTTGCCATGAAAAATTAGGTCCTTGAGGTTTCCGACATGGCCCTGCTTTTCTGATCGGAAACCTGTGTTCATGAAGATTAGATAATTTCACGGTGATTTCCAGGTAGAAGCCTGCTGTCTGCGATCGTTTCTGTGTCCTCTCCAGCGGGTCCTTGTTTCATCGATGAGGTTATTACAGGTGTTGTTATAATTAATTGGCTCCCAAAGCTCTTATTCTCCTTTCTGGGGTGTGTGTTACCATGTAGGGTCTTTACGCCCCCCCCCCCCCCCCCCGTAAAATGCTTTTACTAGATTTTTAAAAAAATTTTTTTGGAACAGATCGTATCTTTTAATGGACCCATTGAATCATGTGTCTGCTCCTTTTAATTTTTGTGTAATGTGTTTTTCTTTTTAAATGCCTTGTGATGTGGGTGCTGACCCAGATGTCACCTGTACTGCCATTTAGAGCCCAGCCTTCCCCTGCAGTTCAGTTCTGTGATTCGATGGCTGGAATATGGGGTTGCTGAGTATCAGCATTTGCTTTGGGAACCATTGGAAGGTTACACAGGCATCGAGGAGACAGCGCTTCTCTCTGCAGTGGGCGGTGGAGTACCAGAAGCCTTGGGGGTCAAGCATGGGTGGATCCTTGTCCCCACTCCTCTTGCCTTCTGGGCAGACAGCTACTACCGTGTCACCAGAAACACCTCCCCACCCCCATGTGTGTGTGTGAGGCAGTCGGTACCGCCTGGGAGCTGGTCGGAAACGCAGACCCTGCGGCCCTGCCCAGCCCCCAAACGGGACAAGTCAGAACCAAACGGGACAAGTCCCTGGGTGCCTGTTGTACACACCAGAGCCTGAGGAGTGCCCGGCCGACCCTTCCTGTCCTTCCTCTTCACCTGGGGCCCGAGTTTCCGAAGGTTCCCCCCAGGGTGCATCTTTGTCCTCCTTCACCAGCTCTGCCTCTGGGACACAGGACACTCAGACGGGACGTGCTCACGCCATCTGTCACTACTGATGAGACGCGCGTGGTACTGTTTTTCCAGTTAGCGTCAGACCGGGGACAATGAACCCTCCATGAAGTCACCCGTGTTTCTTGCTGTTGTAGCGACACACTGAAAAGAAACAGCAAGCCGTGGGCCGGTTAACACTCACAATATGTCGGATGCAAGGACCTGTAAACATTTTTCTTTAACACTTCAGTAGACTGTCCTCGTGGACCTAATTGGCTCCAGCGCGTTGCATCTCTGTCCCCGTTCGTTTCCTTACACCCGTGCATCATCAGAATCCAGGTTCACAGTTCCCACCTCCTGAGCTTCCCTTGGACCCAGCGCCCCTGACATTGAACTTGTGGAAAGCCTCTCAGGCCATCGGGTAAGCTGCCACATTTGGGGCCCACTGACCCGGGGCCAACAAGCACGGGCGGGGCAGGGTGGGGCGTGCGTGTCGCTGGCTGGGCCCGCACCGTACCGTTGGGGACATCCTTTCATGATTCCACCTGCTGCTTCTCTGAAGTCTTACGTGGTCTTCCTTCAACAGTTCATATGTGGCCACTTGTCCCTGCTTGGGCTTTCTTGTATTGCTCGCTCAGATTTCGTGATGAATTTAATTACAGCGTCCTGGGCTGCTGGATTCCTGCCTGTTCCTCCGGGGCTCACACGTGAGCGCCGTCTGTGGGAAGGCCCACCCCTCTGTCTCCTTAAGGATGGTCACTGACACTTACACCCGTGCGTCCGTCTGGCCCAGGATGCAGGTTCCGCTCACTTATGCTTCCCTCCTCATCTGACGCACTTTGTTCCAGACACGGACATTCTGCTTCTAGGTAAGCGATGCTTAGCATGCAGTGCCAACTTCCAGTGAGCACAGCGCTGCCGGTGGCTTGAGTTCTGGTTAACGGAGAGTCTACTCACATTCGTCCAGCTTGTACCAGTCCCTGTGCGTGCCGGGTAACTGAGAGTCTGCTGTGTTTATGAGTAAGGCCATGTGTTATCCAACCACAGGTTCATTTTCTCCAGATCTTGTCTTTGTGTGCACGGGCTGTGCACAGAATCAAAATGACCGGAGATCCCTGAAATACTCATTTATGTGTGTGCAGGCCTATTTCTCCACATGGCTGTCCTCTCCTGTGCCAGATGATGCATTTAAGAAGCACTTTCTGGGAAGTGTTACAAAGGTTTTATGTTTACGATGTATAATCTGTGAATGTTTTCATTTTTGTTCCTGGTCCTTGTTGCTGGGACTATCATCTTTTTTGTCTGAAGTGTGTGTGTGTGTGTGTGTGTGTGTGTGTGTGTGTGTGTGTATGTATGCGCGTATACGCACCCATGTAATGCACGAGAGAGAGAATGTGCTTCTTTGTGTGCTTTTAAAAAAATTTTGTCACTAAAAGACAATAAAATACCCACAGCCTGAAAGTTACTGTGCAAACATTTGATAGATGTGCTTTGTGATTTGTGCCTCTTGGATAAGTATTTCTCATGATTTAAACACAGTTACGCATTTCTTCTTGCTGATGTCTGACCTGAAGATTCAGGTTTAGAGGTGAAATCAGCCATCGGGGTGTGCACATAAGAACTGACTTTCAAATGAGTTACCTTGTGGGGTGTTATTGCATACACTCCTCAGGACCAGACAGCCGATCCAAGGAGAACTTAATCAGGTACCATTAAATACTGGACTTTAGGGGTATAATCCTGAACCACAGAATGACATTTATCTAAAGTAATTACCTTGTGACTCGAACACCCTTCACTATTATTTGCTAATCTCACCAGCATATGGGGTCAGGAAATTAAAAATAAGAAGCAGATCAAATAAATTACATTTCACAGTGTCCCTGGAGGGGTAACATGTGACTCTAGGGCTGAATCTATTTGACTGATTTACTTGTTTATGTTTTTTAAAGGAAAAATCAGAAGAACTGAATTCCACCAACATACAGAAGTTAGGCTTTACGTGGGAGTACGAGTACGTTAGTAGAAGCGAGGACTTCCCACTCGGAGGCCCACCTCCCACGGGAAGGGGTCCCGAGCCAGCTGACAGAGCTTGAGAGTCACCTTTTAGAAGAAGCGGGGGAAGTGTCGGTGCTGACCAGCCACGTCCCTGCATTCCCCTCCCCCCACAGCTCCCCCACCCTCACGCCTGGGAGGAGCTAGAAGTTGCTGGAATTTAGGAAGATGGGTTTTGGAATGAGACCAGCCCGAGCTTGAATCCCGGCTTCCCCCCACCCAGCGGGGCAGACGTAGGTGTGCTGTTGGACCCCCGCAGCCTCTGCCTGCTCCCCTGTGTGACAGGGTGATGGCCCTCACCTCAGTGTTGTGAAAGATACAGAGGATGCCGTCCACGTACTTGTGCCTCAGCGCTGTGGGTGTTGGGGCAGCAGCAACTGGCAGCGGGGACCTTGGGGAGCTGACACAAAAGCTGGGTTCCTGCCACCACAGGACACGCCCTGAGCACCCACAGGGAAGGACCAGAACGCCATCTTTTTCCCTGGAGAGACTCTCCGATGCTCTATGAGGACAAGCACGGTTCACCCGTGGCTGTGTCGCCTTTTACATCCTGTGCCTCATGGAAACGTTTTTCTATTTTGTTAGTCTTTTTTTTTTTTTTTTTTTAAACATAACTTTTATTTTAATCTTGTTTTGCATTTTATATCTTTAATTTTTTTGAGTTTTCTTCATTGTTCTAGCTTATAAAATTGAATACCTAGCTAATTTGTTTCCAGTCTTTCTCTCTTAAGAAGTACATTCCAAAGTACAGATTTCTCTAATAAACACTGCAGGTACACTCCCCAAGGTACAGTTTTAAGTGCATTGTAGTTTGTCTTTAGTGGGTCATTTGGGCGGACTTTCTGGTAGAGTGGTATTTCCCATTCATCACACTTTGTCATCACGCCCCTCCTACCCTGTGGGACCTGCTGCCTGGTAGATTGCCAGAATTCTCTCATCTCCTCTGCTGGTGTGCAGTTAACAAATTCTTTCTGATCATTGATGACCTAACAACTTTGACATCTGTACTTCAGTTACGAAGCTTAACGTTAATGAGCATATCTGTCCTTCTCCTGAACTTGACTTCATTAATTTTGACCTCTTAATCCTGCTTTTCATGTTGTTTATTCTAGAATTTTAATTCTACCACCTCTTTTTTAACTTCCCCATTAGTCTTTTTAAAAGTTAAAACTAATTTTGATTTCCTGCTGTTTTCATAGAGTTCATTATCATTTGTGTGTGTGTGTGTGTGTGTGTGTGTGTGTTGGGGGGTAGTTCCCTGGCTGGGAATCGAACCCAGGTCACGGCGTTGAGAGTGCCAAAGCCTAAGTCACTACACCACCAGGGAACCCCCCCCCCCCATAGAGTTCTTCTCTATCATAATGCCTAATGGGCTGGTTTGAATAGCTTAGGTCTGGTATGGCATGGTCCCTAGCCCATCAGCACAGAGGCCTGCCCAGTCAGGGTGGGCACAGCTGAGTGAGCTGGGCCCACTTGTTACTGCAAGACTCATTTCCTTCTCACTGAAGTGTAATCTTCAGTGGGGATCTGAGAGTAGTGAGTTCTCACATTCTTTTTACATCTCAGAATCTTTGTTGTGCTTCCTTGTTGTCCGATAACATAGCTGGGTATAGAATTTTTGTGATATCCTTTTATGATTTCCTCATATATTTTGTTGATGAGTAGTTGGCTATCAATTTAAGTTTTGTTTTCACTGTTTCCATTTCTCTGCTGAGATGCCTCATCTGTTAGCACGTCAACACTCTTCTCTAGGTCCTTCATCGTAGTGCCTTACAAGTCCGTGAGTGATTGATCACTCAGACATCTAGGCCATCTCCATGTTTGTTTCCATGAACAGCTTCCTCTTTTAAATATGGGCCCCATTTTCTCACTTCTATGTGTACCCTGTGATGTCGTGTTTCGTGCTAAGTGTTGTGTTGGCATTGGGGTAAGGAACATTCACTTTCTGAGAAGGACCTGCCTCTCTGCCCAGCTGAGGGACCGAGGCAGTGCAGCATATGGCTGAGCGGCCATGGACTTGGCAGCAGGGATAGAATCTTCCATTAGAGCCAGTCCACAGGGGCTTCCCACGTAAAGATGGGCAGAATCTCCTCCTTCAGAGGAATTGGATCTGAGCCTCAGCCATGGTCTTCAGGTCTCTTTGAGCTTTGTGGGCCAGCCACCAGCATCCCAAACCGTGGGAATGCTCCTGCTTCACAGCCTGCCAGCCAGCATCACAAGTTTCTGCAGTGTTCCTTGTGCTCTCTAGAGCCTATCCTGGCTTTCTGCACCCAGGGGTCTCTCTTTCTGCCCTAGGGGCTGCCCTCAGCTTTGGGAGGGTCACTGCAGTGTAGTTGGTGAATGCCCAGGCCTCTTTGTAGGGACTTGTCTCAGTGTTTCTGCCTTTCTCCCAGCTTTTGGCATTTATTTTGTTTGCTCAATATATTCTTGTCTCCTTCCTTTCCTATTGTAACAGTCTCTTGCTGTTTATTAATTATGCATTGTGAAATAGTCGATGTGCTATATTATGACATTTAAATTTTTATGATATCTTGCTATGTTGATATCTTAAATCTAGTTTGGGAGGAAAGTAGCATAGAAAAATGATATCCATGGGAACCCCCCCCCCAAGTTTCATAAACCTACAGAGAACATTTCTCATTCTATAAAAACTCAAGCTTATGGAAGATATTATAAACATCTGAGGCAAGGTGTGGGTATCAGTCAGCTCAGTTAGGGTCCATGGGAACAGAACCGGTGGGAGATGGATGGATGGACGCATGGACGGGTAGGTAGGTAGATAATCACACGTTGTGCAGACATCCAAGGACAGGCCATCAGGGCAGACGAGGGAACCTGGGGCAGGAGCTCATTGCAGGTCCCGGCAGAATTGCTTATTTCTCGGGGAAACCTGAGTTCTGCTCTGAGGCCTCTCCCCTGAGCGGATGGTGCTGACCCAGATGAGCCACCGTCGTCACCTTTACTTAAAAATCAGCTGACTGTGGACGTTCAACACATCTGCAGAAGACCTTCACAGCAGCACCTGGGCTAGGCTTTGACTAAATAATGAGGTGCCACCGCCTCACTAAAGTGTCCATCACAGTAGTGTTCCACAACATGGAACAGAATGTATTGGGAATGAACTCGAAGAAAGAAAATCAACAGAAGCAAGAAAATGGAAGCATTCCCAACCTGTTCATTCTCCCTCAGAGAGGCATGTGGGGGCTGGGCAGGACCCTCTCTGCACCCCTTGACTCTCCTGTAAGCCCGTGACAGATTCCACTCAGAGTGGGCAGAGGCATGCCAGCTGGGTTAAGGCACCAGCTGCTGCTGGGGTCATCTGAGAGAGCCAGCTGCCCGGCACCTGGAGACCCCCAGGCCCTTGAGAAGGTGCGGCCCCTTCTGTCAGGGGAGGAGCCTCATTTGGATGCATCCCTTACGGTTTCAGGCAGCGAGGTGCTTCTTGCAGCTGGTTCATTGTCCTGGCTGCCCAGGTGGCCTCCTGGGCCGTGCTGAGGTCACTCTGTTCATTGCCTCAATACAGTCCTTAGGGCACACATCACAATGTTAGCAGAAGGCATTTTCTTTTTACAGGATATGATTATGTGCTCGTAGTTTTTTTTTCTCTATTTTTCTATGATTATAGAAGTTTCTATAATGCGAATAGATTCATTTTATAATAAAATCAATTAAAATGGTTGAATAAAAATGGAAATGAGTTTACATCCCATAAAGAATAAAATAGGATTCTTTTTTGTAAGTCCCCACCAGAAGCATCTCCTTGAATGGACAGCCTGGAGTGTCTGCGTGGTGTCCATGGGGCACCCCTAAACCCCTAAACCTTGGGAGAGCTCATCTTCATGGGAAATGGGGCAGTTTGTACATGCAGGATGTTACAAGTCTTTAATCCAAAGTCATCGTCTTTTTTCTAACTAGACCTGCAAATCTTAATGAAAAAATTATATTTGGACCATATCCTAAAACACCTATTGTTTTAATAAAGTTAGCCCAGTACCTTCCTTTGCTAACATGCTTTCTCTGTTGTTGATTTATGGAAAACTGTCGAATTGGTAGGAAAGTTAGGTAAGGAATTCTGGCGTCCGAAGAGGAAGCTGACCGGGAGAGCGGGCATGGGGCACACACAGGCCACCTCTTTGCCGCACTCTTCAGTCAGGAAAGGTCCTCGTGTCGGAGGGGGGCAAAGGCGTAGACAGGGAAGACACTCCTCCACACCACCAGGAGTGCTAGACCAAGAGCCCTGCTTTCAGAGAGAAAAATGCCCATAGAAAGTAACCACAGTGTCCTAAAGCCGAATTTCAGTGTTTTCCCAACTAGTGTTTCCAATGATCCTTTTCAAACCAATTCACTTTAACAAGTAATATTTACCAAGAGTTTAGGTTGTGCCTGACATTAGTCTAAGAGTCAGGAATGATAATACAGTAGTAAACAGGAGTGGACTAGTGCAGTGAATGGGCTGCTACGGGAAGGAGCGAGTTAAACGGGAATGAACTTGAGAGAGTGAATGAACGAGCAAACGAATTCTTGCGTGATGAGGGACTGCTTCAGCGAATGAATGAGGAGAGCGTAAACCACGTAACCGAATGAGTGACTTCTTGGGCGAGTGAAAGAATGAATGCTTGAGCGAGTGAATAAATGAACGCGTGAATGAATGCATTCTTAAGTGAGCGGACGAGTAAGGGGGTGAGTGCAGACGAGTGAGCAACACGAGGGACCTGGCGGTGCCAGTGCTGCTGCTGCTGGTGTCATGTCCCTTTCTTCCCAGCTCACAGACTTTTATTTAAAGTTCAGGGAAACGTGGCACCAACCCACTGAACACTTCAGGCAATGAGGGTGTTTTAGAAGCGTCTGTGCCCCATAATGCAGACTGCCTTGAACTAAAGGGGGAAGTAAAATAATTTGGAACTCAGTTGAAGACAGATTTGCTCAATCCAGTCCTCGATAGATTCAAAAGACTTGTGAGCAGTGAGGAATGTTCTGGATCGGTAAGCCATGGTGTGGAAGGCTCGGATGTGCTGAGCTGGAGCCTAGGGAGGCTGCGTTTGCGGGGGGATCAGAGGCTCCGCCGTTCCCGTCTCTTAATGGGGGGAGGGGATGCGACCCCCTGGGTGCCACTGGGAGGGCTTCCGTCTGTGACTCTCCCTCTCTTCCCTCCTCCGTGTGGTGAATTAGTGTTGGGCCGTGGCACGCTGCCACCATCTCAGGAACAGGTCCCCGCGGCACAGTGCCAAATGCCTCGGGAGGCTCGTTGGAGAGCCCCGAGCCCTGACATTTGGGACAATAGTAGCAGATGTGAGAGCGGGAAGGGGTGGCCGGTAAGTGGCCCGTGTAGCAGGGGGAGCAAGAGGACTGGGCTTAAGTCTGGGCTTAACCGTCGGCCCTTTTGGTCTGAGAATTCACATTGTAGCCATTTTTGTGGCCCTCGTCCTGCAGCCTCTCTCAGCCGGTGGGTGACGTTTACAGGAAAGGAGGCGCGTGTGGGAGATGTGTGCGCTGGGGCGGGGGCCTGCGTGTGGGGCACTCACGGGATCTGTCGCAGTCCCTGTCTGCAGTGTGCGGTCGGAGCCCGAAAGCTGGGAGAAGACCCTCAGGGCTTCCTGAACCGGCTGAGTGATGCGTTAGGAAGCAGCTCCGTCTCTTCGAGACGCGGCGCGCCTTTTCGTGGGACATCAGCAGTGAACATGGACTGCAGCCGCAAGCCCTCCCGCAGATGGGACGCCGAGGCGTGAATGACAAACATGTGGCTGTGGGCGATAACTCAGAAGCCATTTACAGCGCAGGGACCGCTGTTGAGTTTTGTGCAAATCAATTCCAGTTTAAATCTGATACGTTACTTCTCCCGGGCTGTGCCTTCTGTGGGGCTTATCTCTGTGACCACAGTGTCACGAGGCTTCTCCATTAGCATATCAGCATCATAGCATTCTTTTGTTGGGGTTGACCTCAGTGTAGGCTGACCAGACGCCCCGTTTTAAACGGGGCGGAAAACAACAAACCTATCCCATATACACAGGGTCAGCCTACTGACACCTTGAACTCAGCCCAGGGAGACGAGGCTGACCCTGTGACCCTTCCCACGAGGGAGAGATGACAACAGCGGCACGCGTGTCTCAGCCAGGTTCCTTGCGGAAGGAGGCTGGGTGACAGACTGATCCTCAGCGTGGATCACAGCCCCCACCCCCAAAGTTCGCCCCGCAGCACCTTGCTTTTACTACAATTTTCGCATCGCTCTAGTACGTCGACAGCCTTTGGAAGGAAACAGATGACGTCTTCTACTTACAACATTCTGTTTTTAGTGGTGGCATTTCCATTTACCAAATACAGTCATTCCTACATGTGAAAAAACGATTAAATACTGATCAGTCATATACATTTGCTACGTTAGGATTAGAGACAAGTTCTGTTTAGAAACCACTCTGAGCACAGTTTTTGTATTTCATTGCCCCCTTGAAAACCAGTCAGATTTGCTTCAGCCGCCAGGAGCGTGTTTGTGAAATTGCGTGAATGCAGCAGCGGGCTGCACCTTTTTTTTCCTAAATGGGAAACGCGTTAAATGTTGCTATTTCAAAGCAGATGGCAGGACACAGAGTAGGTGTTGTTGATAGACAGGGAAGCCACCAGGCAGGGCGTTCCGGCCACCGTCTCAGGCTGGGGTGCCCGCCTCCAGACCTTCCCCCTGGAATGTTCTTTTTAGCAGGCTCCTTTCGTTTGGTTTTTCTTTTATAGCTCTGCTTTCAAACACTGTGACTTACTAAAAATCAGCTAGCAGTGTTCAGCCACCATGAAATTTTATAATACATGTACATACCGGGGGTGCCAAAAACCGTACGCACATTTAAAGAGCTGTTACTGATGGTGACCACTGTGAGCACCTCTTGTAATGCAGACGTCAGACGTGACTAGAAGTCATCTTTTGTTATTGGTATATACCGAGTATTACAATTGTTTTGAGGTTTCCACAGCTATTTGTTGTTCATTATTTTTACGGTGTTTTCATGAAGATAATTCACATACTGAAAGATCCTCAAACATTCAGGCGGCATTATCAGGGAGTATTACAATTTTAATACAGTTTTCTCCTTTCTTAAAATATGTGTAAATTGTTTTGGCACCGTGTGTGTGTGTGTGTGTGTGTGCGCGCGCGCGCGCGTGCCTGTCCATGTGTATATGTGTGTGTATGTATATGTGTGTGTGTCTGTGCGCGCGCATGTCTATATGTACATGTGTGTATGCGTGTCTCTGTGTATGTGTGCATGTGTATGTGTTTATACATGTATGTATGTGTGTATGTCTGCACGTGTGCATGTGCATACATGTTTCTGTGCATGTGACTGCGTGTGTGCGCATGTGTGTGCATGTATGCGCACATGCATGTATGTGCGCACATGCGTGTACGTGTGTATGCATGTGCATACATGTCTCTGCATGTTACTGCATGTGTGTGCATGTGCATGTATGTGTGTGCGCGCACATGTGTGTGCATGTATGTGTCTCTGTGTGTGCGTATGCATTGTATGTATGTGCGTGTGTGTGTGTGTGTGTGTGTATAGATCTAGGGGAAATTTGCCACCTTCCGGACTGTCCTTACATTACTTCTCTGCTGAGTGCTAGTGGAGCCCACGACCTCAGGTGACTTCAGGCAGGGGGACGACCATCCTGCTTGAGCAGACACAGAGGAGGTAACCAGGATGCATGACTTCAGAAGCGAAACCTGGACAGTTCGGGGCCAGCGGGCCGGTTGGTCAGCCTCCTAGCGGCTTGAGTGTGTAAGCGTGCCTGGCCGTTCTGCCACTCGAGACGGCATGGCCCCCCTTGACAGCGCAGCCCCTCGCACTCCTGCGCGAGCACTGCTTGGCGGGAAGAAGCCTGCCTCCTGCGCACCACCACGGCCGCCACCTGCTGCATTCTCGCCGCGCGCTGCTTTAACGTCTCTCCCGGCTGCGGCATCCCCCTGCCGTCACTTCCGGCGGTCCTCTCCCAGGCACGTGCAGTCGGGTGAGGTTCTGCACGGGTCACAGCGAGCGGGCGGCGGCTTTCCTTCCTCCTCGTACGGCCCTGGAGGGGAACCCGGAGCATGGCGGGAACACACGGAGCTTCAGACGCGCCCCGGAGCGCCCGCTTCACGTCCCGTGTAACGTGCTGCCATCACACACAGGGGCTCACGCCAGCTCCGATCTCTGTCTAACGAGCTGCTGTGCTCAGAGTAGCAGGGACATCAGGTCAGGGCGAGAGGCTGCCGTGAGGGAACAAGAGGGACATGACCGGCGAGGAGGAGCTGGAGGCGAACACGGCGCGGCTGTCTGGGGCGAGTGCTGCTGAGACCGGGGAGGGTCGCGGGACGTGGCGTCCAGGGGACCACGGAGAAGAGCAGGCGCCGCGTTGCGGGCACGGGGCACACCCGCCCAGAGAGCGGCCGGCCGCGGGGCGGGTCCGTAACGGGACGACGGCTGGGTGTGTTCGGTCTTCGAAAAAGCGGCACAGTCTGTTTTGTTTTTGTGTTTTTCAATTTAAAGACTATATTTTTAGAGTGTTTTAAGTTCACAGCAAAACAGCGATCTGCCTTACGGTCCCTGTCCCACACAGGCCCAGCCGCCCGCACCGTCATGGGGGGTGGGGTGCATCTGTTACAGCTGATGAACCTGCACTGACACGTCACCTTCACCCGGAGTCACAGTGTACGTCGGGGGCCACTGTTGGTGCTGTGCGTTCTGTGGGTTTGGGCACGGGTGTAATGACATGGGTCCGTCATGACAGTGTCATGCAGAATAGTGTCTGTGCTCTGCCTGCCCATCCTCCCCTCACAGCTCCTGATCCTGTTACTGTCTCCATGGCTCTCCCCTCTCCCAGAATGTCACTGAGTTGGAGCCAGATGGCCTGTAGCCTTTTCCGACTGGCTTCTTCGACTTGGTGAAATGCATGTAAGGTTCCTCGCACCCCATGGCCGACAGCTCATTTCTTTGCAGCGCTGAACACTATTCCTTTGTGGGGTGGGCTGCAGTGTATTGACCTGTTCACTGAAGGACATCGTGGGTGCGCCCAAGCTTCGGCCATTCTGATGGAAGTCACGTTTGAGTAGTGAATGCGGATCGAACAGTTTAAAAAGTGAAGTGTATACCTAGATGTTACTAAAACTTGCAGTGCACCCAGAGGAACCCCATCCAGGCTCCTTACACTCTCTTGCCACTCTGTTCTGTCCCCTGCAAGCAATTTCAGTCACTACCTGTGCGTGCCTCCCCCGCCCCCACGGAAACAGCTGCTTTGTCCGTTGCTTTTGTCATTATTATATCTCACGAAGGCGAGCCATTGGGAGAGCTGGGGGCTGCGCCGTGGAAAAGAGGAAGGAGGGAACAGAAAACCATCTTACCGTGACAGACCTTCACAAATCTCAAATGTTTTTTAAAGATGTAAACCACTTGAAGAAAAGCTAGAGGAAAGTAGAGGAACTGCGGTGTCATTGCACCAAACAAAAGCTGATGGGTGACTAAATAATTTGTCTCAAGTGGTAGCCCCCCAAAAGCAGTGAGGCGTCACTGTGAAAACAGCGGACACAGACCTAAATGACAAGGCGGTTTACATTCTTCCTAAGAATTTATTTCCTGCCTGCGAGAAAACGATGGAACGACTTGTATTCAGTACGTGCCCACGAATGCGTTCTTGGCGGGATTTGCGTCCCCCGAAAAACTGTTGCGCGTAGGAGATGTTGCCACCAGGGGGCACTGGGTTCTGGCATAGTTGGTCTGGGGGCTGGGTTTCCACAGTTCAGGGTCATCACGGGGGTTAGCTGGGCTCAGTGGACAGGTGTGGAAAGGGAGGTCACGCCCCCAGACGCCAGCCCAGCCCCTTGTCAGCTCGACTGAGCCCGGAACTGTCATACTGTTCAATCTAACTTTGGCAACATCACGGTTGGCCATTTCAGAGCTTTCTTTCCTCAAAGTAGCATTTACCAGTGTTTGTTAACTCATGGCCCTGGACGCAGTCCCCAGATGAATAGACCGAAGGTGCCCACGCCTGTACTTTATACGTACAAGGAACTTAGGTCATTTAGTGACAACCGATGAAGGACAATCAGGTGACATCTTTCCCTCAGCGACGTGCATCTATGTCGGAAAGTGTTCCTTTATCTAATGTCTTCGGACACTAGTCATTTAGGTAGACGTGCCCCATCTATATGAAGACACAAGGTCGTTTTAAAACCTTGTTTTAGGGTATATATCTACGAGCACATATGTTAAATGCAGCCATGAATCAAAACACTGTTAGATCATGAAGCAGGCATTCCTAATACTTAGAGTCAAACCCTGTTGATCCAAACCCTGTTGGATCTTTCTGGCATGTTCTAGTGAGAAGTCCATGTGTATATAATCTTATCCCCTGTGAGCATTAGCATCAAACATATTTTCTTAAAGGTGATGATCCTATATAGTGACCTTAATTTGGAGGTTAAAAAAGGTTTACAGCAATTTGAAGCAAATATTATGTATCACTTTTCATTCTATACAATCTACTTTTGCTTACACAGTGTTTCTTAAATATCTAATGGTATTATCCAGTTGGTACCTCTATCACCCATCTAATTAATTTTCTACCGTCAGAACACAAGCTGGTTTAAAATTTTTCAGTGTCCTGAATTCACCTTTATAATAATTGTTTTGTAGGAGAAAGTTAAATTAATATGTCATTACTATAACTGAATAGAATATTATTTGGATTGATGATCAGATTTTTATTATGATTCTTACTTTGGCACCATTAAAAAGTACTACTGCAGCTGAATCTTCATGTTGAGATTTCAGAAGCCAATTGAATCATGCCTTCAATAATTCAGTACTGCAGCGGTGACGCGTGCCAGGTTTCTGCTGGTGAGAAATGATTATCGCTTTTTAGGTTTTATCATTAAAACATTGTTATATACGTCTGTAAAATATCGGCTTGAGTAAAGATCTGTGTGTCTTAAGCACTCAAGACCACATGCATTTTCATCTTGCCTGGGTCCCCTGAGCGGATGGTATGCTACCTGGGCTCTAGATTTGGCTTGTTCATGTTGAGGCTATACAAACCTGAGCTAGTCACCAAATCTCGTTGACTTTCCAAAAAGTTGAAGATGGCAATGCCTAAATATTTAATTTTAAAACATGCATGTTAATAATTTGTAAAGTATTGGGGAATATGAGGTATTTATCAGTTTATCCACTCATTCATTGGTTAATTAATTGATTTATTGATTCACTGACTCATTTATTGACCACTTATCAAATGTCTTCTTTGTGCTCGGCTCTGGGCTTGTTGGTGGGCACTGAGGAATAAATACGACACTGTCTTTAAGGCGCTCACAGTGTAATGGAGAAGATGAAAAAGTAAGTACACATTCTGACACCACGGGTTGGCTGATAAAACCCAGTACGGCATGTTAGTGGCTACAGAGGAGCGATGGGACAGTGCGAGAGCAGGGAGGTTGTGCTGAGCACCCTGCAGAAGTCTACCAAAACACTCTTACACGTCACCTGCACTTTGAGCTGCCGTCGTCCAGCAACACCTAAAAATAGGATTGACATCTGTAATTTTTAAAACCTTAATTCAGTGGAAGACAGCCTGTGAGCAGCGTGTGTATTGCTGTATGAGAGTAGTGTATGTACAGTTCTCTAAATGAGGATCACTCTTCACATTGTTCATTCAATGCCATGTTCAGTACCCAGTAAGAGCCCAGTTACGGTTGACCAGATGACTGTCAGAATTGCCCCCGGGGTGAGAGAGTGAGAGGCCCTGGGGGGCTGGGTACACACAGGGACACCCCCCAGGGAACTGGCCAGGAATGTTCCCACAGTCAGTGATAAATGTTCCCCGGGTACGTCACGCCATCTTGTTACTAGAATGGTGGTTCTTCTCTCCCGTGGATCTTCTATTGAAATGAAACTTCAGAAAATGGTCCTTTTGTTCAGCTTGCAACTGTATTCTTTAACTTTTTAAATGATTGTACTCAAGCCATTTGTAATAAAAGAACAAATCAATTTTTTTAAAGTCAACAAACTAAACTTCTACAAATGACACGATAGCTAGCACCCCGCTGGGGGTGGGGTTGGGAATTCTGATTTCCTCTAAGGCTTGGTTGGCTCTGCCACTTGCTGTGACCCAGGAAAATCAGGTAACCCCTGGGGCCTCAGTTTATCATATGCAATGAGCGAACTGAGCTAAATGATCTCTCGAGAACGTTCCATTTCTAATAGTCTTATTTCAGTGACACTATGACTGCCTTAGGATGTTAAAAGAAACAACTCAGGAGAAAAAAAATTACAGGTTGAATTGAAGGTGAGAATTAAAGTAGGCATGCTAGCAAGTTGTTTGCAACATACTTTTGGGCGCAAGCTTGTATGCCATCTTAATAATTAAGAATGCAAAGTGCTTTGTTACCTTACTATAATTCTTGGCTGGCAGAGAAAGGATTGGTTAGAAAAGGGTTGATTGTATATTTGGTTTAATAATATAACTATGTCCTATTTGTTCACCAAGAATTAAGAAGAGGCACATCTGTAGCTTCCGTGTCACACGTTATAATGCGGTGCTGGCGGCAGCTTTCCCGAGGAGCCCCCTCCCGGAGCCTTGGCGCACCGGCCCTTCCACATGAAGCGCTGATTCAGGTGGCGGCCGTGTCGTCACTGTGTGTGTCTCCAGAATTCACCACAAAGTCCCAGAGTGGCGGAGACAATCCTCAGCTCATGCGCATGCCGTTTGTGAGGCCTCAAACGTGAGCGCCTCTAGCACATTTGTAACAGCACCTCTCAAACGCATCAACGAAACCCTTGCTGGAGTTCGAAACTCTAGACAGAAATGCTGGGATTTGTGCTGTTTCTTTTTTTATTTTTCAATTTCACCCACAGAGATGGTTTCTAAGAGGCTTTGTCCCTTAATCCTAGATGATTGTTAGAGGATTTGTCGTTTTACAATTAAGTGCAGATGGTTTTGAGCAGTAATCAGATAAACATCGATGCAATTTAGGGATGGTTCAATTTCCGGGTTGGATTTGCATCCTAATCCTAGACTAAAAAAAAAATCAGAAAACAGTCTCCAGATGATCTGTCATGTTCTTTTGTGGCAGTCCCAGCAATTAATCAGGAGTCCTTCAGCCCAGGAAATATGCCCATTATTACGCTGGGTGCAAAGAAAGATTCTTAAAGAACACAACATATAATCACAGTCTCAAAACTGTGGGGCATAAATCCGAGTGAAATTGGTTTGCAAAGGTAGGTACAAGGGTGAAAATGCACAAAGATTGCGTAAGTGCCAGTTTCTCTAGATAAAAACGAGGCGTGAGGGAGTTTCCCCGCGGATTTGGTTCGTCATACTGGATTTAAACGTGGTTTGAGGTCTGGTGCAGGGGGACGTGATGAAGCAGTCAGCCTCGGGTGGCACCATGCACGTGAAAGCGCTGAGACTGCATGTGAGCTGGTTGAAGAGGACAAGTATTTCCAACACGTAAAGGACTGGGGGACAAAGTGGCAGAGTCCGGACGTTGTCACCCCGGGAGCAGTAGGCAGATACAGGCTCCTCCGGGAACCCGCTGCCCAGGGATGTGAGCTTTCCGTGGCATCGGCGTGGAGAAGCGCAGCGTGCCGGAGCCCAGTGTCCTGATCGCTCGCCATCGCAGGCCCCAGAGGGCTCCTCTGAGGCCTCCACGACACGACGGCTCCGGGGGACCGGCTGCCGGGCTCTGTCAGGGTTCCTCACTCCGGAATTCCCGCTTTCTGCCCCGCGGCTCCTTTTCTGCGCGTGGCGCCCTGGTGCCTCTCCAGGCAGGTGGGGATGCCCGACGGAAGAGCTGGACCGAAGGAGCGACCCTGCAGCCCGCCCGAGGTCGGCGCGGTTCTTGCGTGCCCCGTGCCGTGAGCACCGCCCCCTGACGGCGTGCGTCGTGGGCGCCGCCCGCCCCCTCGCGGCTTGCGTCGTGGGCGCCGCCCGCCCCCTCGCGGCTTGCGTCGTGGGCGCCGCCCGCCCGCTCACAGCGTGCGTCGTGGGCGCTGGTGGGGGCGGGGCGGCCGAGGAAGCTGCGGAGCCGCCCCTGCCCCGCGTCTCAGGTCTTACTCAGAATGTTCCAAGAGGTCAAGGCGGGGACCTGAGTCCGTTCTCCTGAGAACGCAGCTTTAACGTGCCAGAACTCACCCCGGGCGGCCTTTGCACGCCTGGTAAAAGGCCTTGTGAAGTCGTTCTTCTTCTTTTTAATTTTTAAAAAACACGTTAATTTGTTTTTAATTTTTCAATTACAATTGACATACACTGTTATAATAGTCAGCTCTGCTGGCCACTCCAGAGAGTTCCAAAACCGCTCCGAAGGGTGGACTGTCAGTGGCGTGGGTGCACAGCTCCCCGAGGGGAGGACTCGGGGTGGCCGTGGTTGTACTCAGGAAGGAAGGATGTAGCACTTCCAGGGTGAGTCCGCGGGCCCAGTGTCCGACCTCGTACGTGGTTCTTACAGTGTCACTGACTGTGCTCTTCAAGCACCGCGCGGAGAGGCTTTCCTGCACGCTGGCTGTGGTGGGCAGAATTCTGGCGTGACCTCCAAGGGTCCTTGGCCGGTGCAGATCTCTCCCGCCGAGTGCCGGAGGAGCCTGCACCTTGTTACGTGGCAGCTGGGATTCTGAGATGTGATTAAGGTCTCAACTACGCTGACCTTAAAGGAGGAGATTACCGGGGCAGGCCGAGCCTAATCGCATGATCCCCCTAAATCTGGGTCAAAGGTCAGCACAGGAGAAGAAACTGAGGGGAGGGGGCCACGTGGCAAGGGATGTGAGTGACATGCAGGAGCTGAGAGCAGCCTCCAGCGGACAGCCAGTAAGAAGACAGGGCCTCCGTCCCCAGACCACCAGGGACCGAGTTCTGCCAAGGACAGGGATCAGCTTGGGAGTGGGTCTTCCCCCAGCCCCACCCTCCAGGAGCACTGGCTCCTCCGCACAGAAGCCAGCGTGGCTGGCATCCGGCACACAGATGAGCCAGTGTGTGGGCGAGACTTCAGGCCGCTGAGCTCTGGGGGTCTGTCCACAGCAATGGAAAACTCATGCACAGGCAGTCGGACCACTGGGGTCCAGGTGCAGCCCCACGGCCCTCTCCCCATGCCCCTGGGTCCCAGTAACCCTCGCTGTTCCCGACTTCTCTCAGCCTTGCCGCCACCCACCCTCTGCATTGTCTGTGAAGGTAGCAGGAGGGCTCTCTCCTGCCCTGCCCTGCCCTTGACTGATACACTCTTCCCTGTCTCATTGGGTCTCACGTGGGGTGGGCAAGAAGGGGGACCACACATGCTCCCTTCTGGAAGGGGGACTGTGATACTCCTATCTTACTCCCCCAGCTGTCACCCTTGTATAGAGTATTTCCTTAGGCTGATGACAAGGGGAACTGGGCAGGAAACAGCCCTGCATCCTGAGCCGAAGGAGCATGCCCTTCTCTGAGTCAGCGGACTTCAACCTCACCGAGGTACTCAGCGCGTCAGAGGATGAGTATCTTAGCAGACACCCTCTCTGTGCTAACACTCGGCATATGGTCTCACTTTAGGGGACGTCAGCACTTCCCGATCTGAAACCCAGAGTGAGAAACTCCAGTCCTGGACGGCGCAATGGGCAGTGTAGCCTCAGGGCGCAGGGCAGCCCACCACCTACCTACCTGCCACAGCTGCTCCCCACAGTCACCCGGGGCCCCGACCGGCTGGCCGGGACAGCTCCTCCAGCAGACCTTGGAGCTGGTGTTGGCAATTAGCATTCTACGAAAGCACTCCATGGAGGGCATGATGTGTTTGTTAGGGACAGCTCGTCAAACAGGAGGAAGGGAACCTTCTAAGTGGGGTGGCAAGGGTCCGGAGTCACTTGGTAGGAACTCTGATGAAAAAGCAATTTTTATACACAAAGGGGTGTACAGATTGCAAAGTTTCATTGAATTTTTAGTAAAGCGTTTAACTTAGTAACTGAGAGGCAGAAGGTATTGGGGGTGGAGGGCAGATCAGAGAAGGGATGTTGGTGAAGTCAAGTTGAGTGTCAAGCCTGGGGCTAAGTGTTGGTTTGGAGCTTGGATCTAAACGACCAACTCCCAGCTGGGTGACACTGAACTGCTGTAGTGTGCGGTGGCCTTCCAGGTGGGTCCGCTTTGTAAGTCAGTGAGCTCCAGAACTCAAGGACCGTGCACAGCATTTGACACTTCACGGTCATTACCTTTTCGTTGTTTCATTGATTTCAGTGTCATTTCATTCATTTCAACATTTCATTCATTAACTTTTATACAGCAGGTTCTTGAATGACAACACTTCTTTCAACATTGTTTCATTATAACGTTGGTGAGAGATGCCTTTGGAACTTAATGCTTCTTTATGCCGACCAGCCTGTCCAACCGGTGACATTACTCATTGTTTCACTTAAAGCTGCGGAACCTGTGGACGGCATTAAATGAGGCTTTCTGTGTGTGTCCGCCTGTGAGGATGCGGTGAAGTCTTGATGGAGCTGGCACGCTTTGTCACCTTGCAGATCAATGTTTATCAGCAGCTTCTTGGAGGACGGACCTCCAAATGGGTTGTGCCATCTCTACCACTCTCCCCAGTCCCTGTCTTCAGATGCTTAGCTGGAGTCTCAAAACCCTCAGTACAGCAGGTACAGTCTTGTAGTTAAATAGGGAGTATGACGTATCCCAAAATGTGACACCTTCCAGGGGAAGAGGTAGGACTCGAACCTGGGTCTTCTAGTCCGGAGGGCGCGCCCCCTCACTCCGCCTCGAGGCCTTCAGTGTATTATGGGCGGAACTGACTTGGCGCAGAGCTGCAGACGTTTCAGGGAACTTTGCTTTATGTAGCCAGGCTGCACAAATACTGAGGCGTCACACAATGGCCACCACTTGCCCTTCTTAGCTTCTCTCTTCGTCAGCACAGCTTCACAGTCTTGTGTTTTTAATCCCAAAGCAGATGACCAGAGAACCTTCTGGAATTACCTGGAATGACAACTTAATACCTTGGCCTTTTTGGAGCTCAGTCAATACCATAGGAATGTTCTGCCAAGCTTGGTTTAGCTAAAGATTGAATTTATGCCTTAACTTGTCTTTATTTTATTTTGTGTTTTCTCAAAACAAGAAGATAAAAGGCATTTTCTATGTTTCACCCTATTTCAACACTTGGACGACTTTTGGAAGATGCACCACCTTTTCACTGTCTCCACCACGTTCAGATAAAATTTCAACGTGTGCTCCTCTCCACACGTTCATTTGTCTTCTAAAGGACGATTCCGTCCACACAGTCACGCCTGCCTCACGGTACCGCGGGAGACAGGGCTAATGCTCACACAGTAGGAAGTGGGAAGCTGGCCGCAGCCTCTCCAGCCCACTTGGACCAGCTCGGAGAAGGGGAGGAGAAGGCGCTTTTCGGTGTGGACACTGAATGACTGCTTTACTAAAACGGGCCGTGGCCACGGGAGCCGGCCTCCAAGCTTAAGCCCTCTGGAAATTCGGAAGAGGACATGACAATGTAATGTGTATTTTAACATAGTGCCGGCAGTGTGACAGTATGTACCACGTACGATATACGTTGTCGTCTACTAGGTTATTACATCTGCGCGCTTCTGCTGCTTTTTTTCAATGGGAAATTAATCACCCAGGATGCTAAATTGCTCACGGCTCATTACCGGTCACCTGCAGTCTTGCAGCCTGTGGGAAATCAGACACGGGCGCTTTAAGCCGAGCAGGTTTGGCATTTACTTACTTAGTTAAAGATCATCACCAGGCAGAACCCTCTGGGGAGGAGTCGCTGGCTCATTGGGCCCCGTGGGGAGGGTGGTAATTAAACTCCGAAGGCAGCACTGATGTTCAGCTAAAAGCTTGTCTTTAAATAGTAATACACTCGCGTGGTAAAGTGGTAGGCCCTCGGGTGGCTGCTGACTCAGTGTGAGGAGCTGGCATTTTTTTCTCTAAAAGCTGAGTTGAAGGCCCGCTAGGAGCTCATCTGCATACAGCAGCGTGATTGCGCCTGAGGGCGCAGGCGGGGGAGTGATTAGAAACCTCCTTCCCGGCTCCGGCAGCGCTGTGCTAACGCGCCACTTGTCACTGAAAAATTGGAGACACCATATGCCAGTCTCGCCGGGCACCCCTTCCGGATGACACGGCGAGGAATTCCTGCATGCCCCTGGGGACTGCGGGAGCGCCCCACTGAGTCTGCCGGGGCAGCCCGGGCCGCTGCCTCCTCCCCTCCTCCGGCTCCTCCCTCCCCCCTCTGGCTCCTCCCCCTGGCCTCTGGCTCGCTCTCCCCCCATTCGCTCCGCCCCCTTCCGGCTCCTCCCTTCCCCTCAGGCTCCTCCCCCTTCCGGCTCCTCCCTCCCCTCCGGTTCCCTCCCTCCCCCTCGGGCTCCTCCCCCTCGGGCTCCTCCCCCTCGGGCTCCTCCCCCTCGGGCTCCTCCCCCTCGGGCTCCTCCCCTCGGGCTCCTCCCCCTCGGGCTCCTCCCGGAGAGGACAGGACATCCAGTTGTTCCCAGAAACGTGGCGGGGAGCGGGCAAGGCCGCATTGGCAGGGCAGCGGGAGCTCTGCTCCCTCGAGAAACCAGCCTGGCGCTTCCTGTGCTTCTGGCCCCGTGCCTGCTGCTTGGGTGACGGCCTCGGGAATGGGGTCCCCCGGGGGCGTCGTCCGCACCCCTGCCTTGCCATCCCCGGTGCAGGGCAGGTCACAAGGCCCCCCTCCTCCTCCACAGCCTGTTCACCTCGCCTTCCGAACGTGCTGTGTGCTCTGTTTCTCAGTTTTCTGTGCTCTGTTAAGTATGCAAACCTCTTTTGCTTCCGTGTGTAAACACCGCATTAAAATTTTAACCGTGAGGAGCAGGGGGTTTATGCGGCCCACGGCTGACCCAGGGGGCTGGGGAGGAGGGGCTGTGTCCGCCTTTGGAGGACTCAGCTGCGAGGCCCCTCCGGGTGGTAGGTTTGGGTGCCGCGCCCCCGGTTCACTTTGCCCGCAGTCAGGGGGAGAATCCTTTCTAAGACGTGATTGTAGAAAGACCGGTGCTGCTCTTTTTTGGGGTGCGGATCCCATTAAGTCACAAATCCAACTGCAGGAATTGTCAGCGATAGACTTTTATTAATCTAACTTACTTATTTTTTTAAATGAGAGGGTCTCAGTGAGAAAGTAGGGAAGCGAGATGCTGCGTGTTTTCAGAATCGTGGTTTCCCTGGTTACACCTTTGCGCCCTGGGGCCGTTTTCTCCGCCTTCTTTTGTGTGTTCTGCTTGGTCTGCTCTTCTGCTCCAGCTGCTGTGCATCCTGAGTGCCAAGGCGACAACCTCATTCCAGAGGGGCTCCTGCTGTTTGGAGGCCCCCGCGACACCCACCACCAGGTCCAAAGCCAGGACACGTTTAAATTACCCCCTTGCCTACTTGGTATTACTTTCAAGGCAGTAAGTATTGCAGAATTTGGATGTATTTCTTCCAAGTCTTTCTGGGCATCAGTATACTGGAAAAATGACATTTCCTTAAGAATAGTCTTCCTCTTTCACTTAGGAAGGTTCACGTGGATAGATTTGCCCAAAGTTGGCCTGAGGGCTCATCCTACGCACGTTCAAGTGCATGCACACGTGTATGCGTTATCTAGGAAAACCCACAGGATTCCAGATGGCGGCCCAGAGGATCTTTGCCTGAACTAGGTCTTGATTTGTAAATTTCTGGCTCCCTGCATTCACTTACTTTGCAGTAGGTTTCAAAATTCATAGATAACGGAGTGTCTCAGCCTTGAGACCCTGTCATAGAGGAAAGCCCATTTCCCCATTTCCGTAAGTTATAGGAACCCCCAGCCTAACAAGGTGGAACGCACGTTTCAATGCTTTCTGGTAAAATTTCAGCTCTGCGAAGTTCACTATTTATTCAGTGAGGAAGTAACATTAAATTTCTTAAATAAACTAACCCAAACCCAAAAGAAAAGATGCAGACAACCTTTTGCGAAGAGAGCTATTACGATGCTTCTCTTAAATTACTTCACTTTAAGCTTTGCAGTTTACTCTTGTGCATTGAGAACATTTGTTACCTGATGCTTATTAACACGTATCTTATTTCGTCCATAAATTCCCCTTCTACATAGACCCAGTTTCAAAGATATCTTTAAATGTAGTCTGTTACGAGAGCGCGGCATGAAAGACATTGAAATAGGCTCCACTGAAGAAACTTCTGGGTTAGTTAGAGTGTAGTAGTGTGAATTGCTTTTCTCTTACTGAAAATTTATACATATTCATTCTGAAATATATGTAAAACATGGATAAGCAAAAGTAAAATAATGACGGCTTGGGAAAATAATGACATCCATGAATATTTTTTTATGTAGAAGGCTCCTCCTGCATCAAGATGATATGGACATGTAGCCGCATCTTCTCCGAGTATCACATTGTTTCATTTGCAACATCTGGTCTTTCCATGTGTTGACAGTTTCTTTTAATAGCACATGATGTGCTGTGGTTAGGTGGGTGGCTAAGTATTACCCGTTGATGGACTGGATGGCTAAAAATAGATGTGGTGGACCCAAGGGAACACAGGGTGGCAAAAAGGGGTGGGCGACACGTACAGGCCATTTTGACAAAAAGCAAAGGAGACTATGGGTGGTACATCGAAGGGAAGACGGTGGTGTCCTTTTGTAAATGTTCGTTTATTATCAGTCTCTTTGCTGACTTACAATCTTGAAGCTTCTACGTCCTAGGGAATTTCACGTGCTGGTTCCTTTGCCAAGCTCGTAGACTCAGGAGGATTAGGGCCATGCTCAGTGAGAGCAGAACACACCAAGGGCAGCACCGCTCGGGTGCTCCACAGCTCACGGCGCCACGTGGGGTGACGGAAGGAAGAGACGCTGGTGACGCAGACGGACAGGCTCAGTGAAGGCGGCATCTGCGAGCCCTGGGAGCGGCGGGGAGGGAGGTGGGCTCTCCTTGGAGCAGCCGCTGTTGGGTGTGCACTTTACTGTCTCAAGGATCCAAACGGGCCTTCGGGACTGTCTAGCGAGTGAAATGAGTAGAGTGTTTTGCTTTCTGGCTGTTGGTGGTGCACACGAAGCGGGGTGAGCAGGCACCACATGTAGAAGAAACGGCCCATAGGGCTGACAGTAGTTTTTAAGAATTCGTGAATGTTAAGGATGGTCAGACGTGCAAATAAAGCACCACCAGATGCATAGTGCCATTCAGTATAAACACGTTTGCAAAGAGTCGTTTGCACTAAAACAATAGGTACTATGCGTGCAAGGGCAGTACCTTTTTATCGTATTTGTTCATGGCACCTAAGAAACCATAGGAACGTTAAAATATTTGTAAATAATTATTTGGGAAGAATGATTTTTATTAACAGAGCCACTAGTTTAAACGAGACACGCCAGGAATGATCTGGATTCAGTCCAAATGTGGAGGAGATGCTCTAATCTAAATGCAGAAACTGAGGCCATAGTTTCCTTTTCCAACAACTCAAGCACTGGTTTTGTCTGGTTTTGTCTGGTTTTTCTTCAGTCGGCCTACTGCAACGCCCTCCCGCTCCTGTGCAAAGCAGACGCACACAGGAAGGAGAAGAGTGGCTGCTCTAGCTCTGTTACTGATGACGCGGGGGCTTAGCCCCACTCCATCTCCCTGCGACTCTGGTTACTTGCAAAAGGTCATGGGCTTTCTGACCTGTGTTCATTCAGTAAGGTCCTTCTCTCCAATACGATCTCATTTGAAATTCAGTATTTGTAACACGGGACCCATCTCGGATGCTCTGGTGGGCCCGCGAGGACACCTGGAGTTCAGCCCTTGGCACGGCCTCTCCCACACACAGGCTCTTCCCCCAGGCCCCTGGGGCTTCTCTGAGACGCCTGGGGCTCCCAGGGGGCTGTGCAGGGGCTCCCTAAATGACCACTGGGATGTACCAGGGAATTCCTTCCAATCCCAAATCCAAATCTGCAGAAAGTGTTTCTCAATTTCTTTTCCATTCCATAAAGTACCAGAGTTTCTCTCGACACTGAGTTCGTTACCTGAACGCCCTCGTCGCCCTCTGCTCCTCTGCCTGTGGGCGCACACGGGGCCTGGAGAAGTCCCCCCCAGCCTGCTCGGCGGGGGCGGCTCGTTGGACGCGCGGTGCCGGCTGTTTCTCCCTCCGGGGGGCCCGCTCCCGGCTCTCAGGAGCGAGTCTGGCCGAGGGTCCCAGGGGCCAAGGGGCCGTGGGACCTGATTCGACCGGATGACTGTAACAGCAGGTGGTCCGAGGAGCGCAGGCGGAGCAGAAACCACACAGGAAGGGAAGCCAGTCACTGCCCCGGAAGGCACGAGGGCAGCCCAGGGCGTGGGCAGCCCCGCGCAGCAGATCTCACACGGGATCGCCGCCTCCCAGCCGGGCCAGAGCACTCAGCACCGCAGGGAGAAGCCAGAGCTCTCTAATCTAAGACCAAGTCACACCCAGGGATGGGGGCGAGCGTGCACGTGTTGCAGTCTGGAGCTGTGGGCAGCAGCAGTGCCTCTGAGGACGCTGCACGTTTTGGGGGAGCCAGCAGCTTCCGTTCTTACAGGGTGGCGCTGGACCGCTGGGGGAGTGACCCACTGCCCCCCATTCCTAGTGACACGCTTCGCATCCCGTCAGGGTCCCCTCATCGCCCTGGACAGGAAATGAGGGCGCTCCAAACACTCAGGGCGAGGGACCGAGGGGGCGGGGTTACCCGCATTATTTAGACTTCATGGGGACCTTCCCTCCCCCAGGCTCAGTGTTAGCCAGGCCCTGCACCTGCCCCTTCCTCTGTGTCCCCTAGCTCACCGGTCCACTTGCTCACCTGCTACTTAGCATGTAGTGAGCCCTCCCTGTGCGGTCCCCGCCCCGAGCCCTGACACCCTCTGGCAGAAGGCTTGGTGGCCTGCAGAAGCGGCGCAGGGCCTGCTCAGGCCGCCGTAGTGACGTACCACCCACCAGGCGCTTGGACGACAGCTGAAGCCTCTCACAGTCCAAGGTCAAGGTGGGGCAGTGAGGGAGCGTCTGCCCCAGCCTTGCCCCCCATTTCCGGTGTGTGCTGGCCACCTTCAGTGTTCCTCTCTGCTTTCATTGTCACATGAGGTAGAGCCCCCCCCCATTCCAGTGTGACCTCATACTCTGTAATCACGTCTTTGACAACCCCATTTCCACATGGGGGGCTGAAGTGCTGGGGCATAGAAATCCGTATCTACTCAACATGACTTGGTCTGTACGTGTGTAAGTGGGAAGGAGGGAGGAGGGAGGGAGGGAGGGAGAGGGGAGAGACAGACAGAGATGCAGAGGACAGACTCTCTTATGCTCGGACTGTCACACCTCTGTCCTTGCACACATTTCCAGAAATGGGCTGTACTTTGGAACCACGGTGAGAAAACGAAAATCGTTCTTTCACTTGTGGCAGATCTAATGTCACTACAAGAAATCACAAAAGAAAATGCTGCCCCTTAAGGACTGACTTGCATCCCTCCCAGCATTCATAGCTGGAGCGTAAGTCCACCCCCCACTGCCCTCCTCCCTCTCTTACTTTGTTCATAGGACGGATGGGGGGATGGAGTGGCTTTGAAAAAATGTAAGTCAGATCATACCATCTGCTGAACATCCTCTGATGTCTTCCTCTTTCATTAGAGGAAAAGCCAAAGTTCTAGAAGTTTCTTCTGTAATAACTACCCTGGTGTAAATTGTACCTCTGACCTCCCGTGACCTTAATGCCATGTGACGTCGGTCATGCACCTTCCCTGTTAGCTGCCACTCCCAACGGGAAGAACCCCTGCTCCCTGGGCTGTTGTGAGCTGCTCTGTCCCTGGCATGTGGGACACTCCTCCCCAGAGCGCTCTCAAAGGCCTCAGCAGCTGGAGGGACGGGTATCACCATGCACACCACGACAACTATCGAGGGTGGGGTGGCACCTAAAGGACTTGGCACACATCACTCTAACTGGCAGAGCACACGTCTGCCCTGTGTGATGGGCACATTGATTGATTTCTCTGGGCTTCACTTTGTTTATCTGAAAAGTGGGGACCACAATTGAACACGCCTCATGGGATGACTGTGAGGGTTCAGTAGTTAACGTCGTAAAGCTCTAAGCCAGTGCCCCTCTGCAGTGAGAGCAGCTAACAACACACCCTACAGCTTTGTCCCTTTTTCCGTTTCTACTGACGTTCCTGTTGCGAACAGGAATTGTCTTTACGATCAGAACATTAAAAAGCAGCATTAAACAGAACAGAACAGAACAGAAGCAGAAGGACGTGACAACAGGCGTACGGCGCCTATTTAAACGGTGGTGCCTCACAGCTCTGTTCTGGGATCAGGTTTGCACCGGGGTCTTTGTCACCAAACGCACTGGAAGCTGTGGGCGCACTCCCGTGTCCACTGCCGCTGCCCCCGGACGGTAGGTGGCATTTCCTAGGCCGCAGAGACGTATTATTTTGTTTACAATTTATAGGCTTTCTAATAAAACGTCCTTTGGGCCCTCAAAACAATCCTGAAGGGACATTATTGTATCCTTTAGTTGTAGTTGTTAATAATGCAGAACTTGAGCTCAGATTTCTGCCCCAGATCATGTCCCTGGAAGGTGACGAAGTAAATGACAAGTGCTCCAACCTTAATAATAGTCCTCCGGCCCGAGGCTGCCTCCTCTCCCGCTGCAGCACCTCCTTCTGATAACTCTCTCTAATGCCACGTGCCAGCCTGCCAAGGTGGAATTCCGTCCCCGACCAGCCTGCTGCGAGCACACAAGAACACACGAGAACTCCGTTTCTGCCCTTAGCACGTCTTATTCAGTGGATCGGTCTGCTGGCACCTCCGTGTCACACCCACCAGCCCCTGGTGTCTTAGGTGCTTACCTGCCTGTCATTCCCACTGGACTCTGAGCTTCTCAAGGGCAGAAACTGGCTCTTAGGCATCCCTGTACTCTCTGCACCCAGCACAGTGCCTAGTACATAGTAGATGCCCAATTAATGTCTGTTAAGAATAGCGATGAAGGCATTTAAAAAAAATGGATTCTATCTGAAGTGAAGTGAATTTCCACAGTAATTATGATGCTAACGAGTTATTTTTTTGACCCCATAAATCATCCTAAGTCTCGTGTCCTTTCTAGTAAGTGCAGAATGAAGGTTAGGAGGAGCCTAATGCCGGTTGAGATACGGGGGTGGGGTGGGGGGTGGCACTCGCCAGGACCTAGGCACAAATCATCACAGTTACTGGTCAGTTCCCATCTTTGCCTGACTATGTGGGTGAGGACGTAAGTCTGGGGAGTGAGTTTCCCAGGTTCCATAATAAGGCGAGTGAACATTTTGTTAGGTGCTTACTCTGCCTGAAGCACTCTTCTAATCTTCCAGCATATATTATCCCATTTAATTCTTCCCCAAACTTCTATGATATGGGACAATTAGACACAGAGAATGTAAAGAAATATGCTGATTATACAGGAATAAGTGGCAGATCAGGATTAAAACCCAGTGACTTGGTATCAGAAGTTACACTTGACCCTGACCCCCTGTTGAGTAAGCGAATCGTATCTAGGTGAAACAAAAGCTAGAACTCTGCTCCAAAACTAGAGCGCTCTGTTTTTCTTATCCTCTATTAGATGGCTGGACATAAGCTCAGAGACTCAATTAAAATGTGATGTTGAGTCAGAGGTAATGTCAGAAAAGGTCATTATGGCCAACTAGTTTTTGATACGGTTCTGTAAATTCCAAATCAGTCGATAATAAATAATACAGGGTGGCCCAGCAGCAGGTATACAGTGTAGTTTACTTGCATTTTATAGCATTTACATTTGTTTAACACTGTTTAATCTTGTAAGCGTCTGAAATATCTTCCATCAGCGTTGCAGCTTCCTCAAACCTGTCCAGGACATGTGACGCACAGTATGAAACAAATTCCGATCTGTTGTGAGGAATTTCATGCATTCCACTGTATACGTACTTTTGGGCCACCCTGTAGATAAAATAAGTAATGCAGGAAGTGATAAGGGCTAATTACCTTAGATAAAATATTGAGTAAAATGATGAATAAGTTAAAAAATATCTATCACTCTTAAATAATGGTCCTGGATGAAAAGCAAGTTATATGCTCTTTAGATGAAAGGAATGTTGGTCAAGGAAGCATCTTATGAAATATGTTCATAAAAATGATCACTTGATAAATGCCACCACCCTGCGGGGTCAAAGGAGGAACCTGGTGACATGCCAGCAGGAGCTCCAGGTCAGCACCTGGATGCAGAACCCTCACATTTGATCACCTTGGATCCTCTCTTGATGAGGGGGTCCCCTTCAGCTGCACTTGAGAGGCATTTTGTGGTCCAAATTCCTAGTTTTATTTCTTTTTCTTATAAACGAGAGGAGGAAAACCTTGACTTTCTCCTGAGCTGTCACAAATGACATTTACTTTTTTCCCTGTGGAAACTACTCAAAATAATTAATATCCAAGAATATAATCTTTATACAACTACTTTGCTCCTAGAGAAATTCGAAGGTTAGAAAATGTCAAAAGGAATCTGAATTGATTTTGCCACCTGGGGTCAAATTTTCTATTCTCGTTATAAAAGTCAATTTTTATTAAAAAAAATTCACATACTGTAACTTGGGAGTATCCTAATTTCAATGGATATAAAAAGCATACAATTGTCTATTTAAAATTGTATTTTAATGTGGAGCATTGGTCTTAAGAGTTTGCCCTCCATCGCATAAACATGTGATCCTCCACAGCAGTAACATGGATGGGAAGTCACTTGAGTAAATTTTAAAATGCCACACCACTTTAAATCTGGATCATATTTATGTGGTATCATTAACAGAGGATTTATCAAAGACCATCAGAAGGACTCATTGCAAGGAGCTCACTTCTATGCACCTAGGGTATTGAGTGGGATGCCATATTTTGGTCACCTAAAGAGGTGTTAGGGCCTCACTTTCAAACCTCTGTGGGGGGAGGGAGATATGGATGGTTAGATGGGTGTCTGGATGGGTGGACAGATGAAGGGGAGGACAGGAGACAGATGGACAGAGGATTGGGTGGATGGACGGCCAGATGGACAAGTAAATGGGGGTGGATAAGTGGATAGATGGGTGGATGGATGGACGGATGGACAGACGGATGGGCAGATGGGTGGGTAAATGTTAAGACATTTCCTACAATAATGCTTCTACATTGGTTAAGTTTCGTGCTTCAGATCTTTAAGTAGGAAACTGGGGAAAGATAACCGATTTTTAAGTAGGTTTGGCCTGTGGAGACTATTGTTATGTTGCTATGTGTATAGGACAACACAAGGACAGTGATTTCTACATGCACTCACACGTGCATGGGTCCCGTCACACGCACAGGGAGGAGACGCGGGTGGTTGTGGTCTTTATGAAGCCAGGATGGCAGGGTGCCCTTGTGTTTGCCACCCCCCGAAACAACCTCGGGGTCCCCAAGGTCCCGGCTACCCAGCTTCCCCACCCTCGCCGACCAGCTGGGAGTGACGTGCCGTGTTTGGCCGTGTAGGATGCGCTCCCGTGCACAATGCACACCCACGTTTCTGGCCCAAACTTTCTGGGGGGGGAATATCTTTTGTTTTAATTTTTTAACTCAAATTTTTGTTTGTTTATATGTAGGAACTTATTTTTTTTGTATTCTAAAGGAATTTCAGCATTTGTTTTCTTCACATATGATGGTACAAGAAATTTCATGTAACATAATTATAGAACACGAGAACAGGTACAAGGTACATGAAATTTTGTGTGTAACATTTTTTATGTTATTGATAAAAGACGCTGATTTTTGTGTTCCAGGGTATTATTTTGCACACGGATATCATTATTGATTTCTAGACTTACACTTCTAACTCGGAGGCATAAATAAAAGAATAGATACGGAATTAGTACCACCCGGGTGTAATGCGCACCCTTATTTTCCCTCCCAGATTGGGGCAAACACGTGGGCATCATATACGGTAAAATACACTAGTTTTCACCCTACTAATAAATCAGTCAAAGTAAATAATATTCCTTCTTTTAACACACACTCCCGCACGTTAAGCCGGGTCGGACATCAGTGACAGAAGCTCTCTGGGGGTCCACAGGGCGCTGCGAGGTGCCCGCCCCCATTGGACCTGGCCTCCTCCCCTCCCTCCTGGGCTCACACTGCCAAGTCTTCTGGCTCTTTCCAAACATTCCCCCTCCACTGCACTCCTGCCCCCACCCCCACCCCCCGGTGACCCCAGGCTCTGGCTCTTCTCCTTTGAGTCTCTGCTCCTCTGTCCCCTCGTCAGGATGGCCTTGACCGTCTTGGATCAACAGCACACCCCGTCACCCCCGTAATTCTTCCCTCGGTTTCTTTTTTGGTCCAGAGCTTCATACCACCCTGAAACCTGTCTGACCCCAGAATTTAGAACTGCGACTAAAGGGGACACCTCTTGTTACCCGTCTTCTCATTTCTCTTCATTTCGCCACCACATATGGTCACCCTAATTCTCTGATAGCTTATGATGCAGGAGAGACTTCCTCCACGAAGAAAGGGGGTTCCGAAGGAGGTAATGAGCATTCTCCCAATCGCTCCGACGTGTCTGCACCGTTCTTACAGCACTTTGATGTCTGCGAATCTACAGAGCCTGTAACTTCACCTTGACTGTTCCTCATCCAGTTAGATGAGGGCCCAGGGTGGCGCCACGTGAGGGAGCTGCTGACAGGTGACCACGGTCCCTAGGGCTCAGCATGCAGATCCGTGATGGGCTCAGTGCCTGGTGTTCAGGGGCCCTGGGGTAAGTTTACTCCTCACACAACACAAGTCCCCATTAGAGCTGGGAGTGAAGTCATGCAAACACCACTCCCGGGTGGGGGAAGAGCCCCGCCCTGCTGCGCAGCAGAAACACGCAGACCTGGGGCGCCCGCGCCGGCGCCTTCCCGGCACGGAGGACGTGGCGCGAGTTTTCGGGTGGGTAACGACCTAGCCGCCCCGAGGGTCTGCGTCAGGGGTGCCCTGAGGAAGTGGAGACTAAGGATGGGAAGACCTGGCGAGGCCAAGGACAAAGCACGTCTTTCACCACGGCTCTGAAGGCCGTCTGGGGGACACTGCCTACTGCTGCGACACCTGTCACCTTCCGGCCTTCTGCTGTCAGGGACACTGTCTCGGAACGCGAGCGGCTGAGGCCGGTTCAGCAAAGGCACACAACGGCCCGGGTGCCCTGCAGCCGGCGGGGAGGGACGGGCGTCCCCCACGCCCGCAATTGCCCAGTAACATGCACAGTGGTGGCGGTGACAGCAGACCATGCCGATTCCTGTAGGGCGGGAGGGAGGGCGGAGGGGGCGGGGGCGGGAGGGCGGGCGGAGGGGGCGGGGTGGGGCAGCACGGCCCTCCGGGACCCACAGAGACGCTTCCACGTTCCAGCGGCTGGGCAGACACAGGGCTCCTGGCCGCCGGCAGGTATTGGGCCGCTGGCTGTCTCCTGCCCCGGACCCGCCCACCGGCCACCCCACCGCTCAGCCCGCCCAGTCCCTGGCAGAGGCCTCGTGTCCCAAGCAGCAGGAAGGGGGGACAATGGAACAACCCCGTCTCCTGTCCTCGCAGAGGACCAGTGTCCGTAAGGCCAGGATCCCTTGCAGAGCCTGAATGAGGCCCCATGGTCGTCGCTTGGGGCTGTGGCACTCCCTGCAGGGCGGGCCCTGTGGGGGGGTCCCCCACCCGGCCTGGACAAGGTCCCTGTCCCTCCTCTGCACCTAGGACTCTCCAGAGGAGTGTGGCCTTGCCAAGTGCTCAGCGAGGTCTTGGTGAGCCACGGGTCCGTGTGTGGGGGCTGCTCCCCATCTGGAGGCTGGTGGAGTCTGTCTGCATCTGGGTCCCGTCAGAGGCATTCGCAGAGCATGGAGTGGGGGAAGGGACGCGGGGGAGGGAGGGAGCCCATAAAAGGGGTGTCGTCCATTGGGTTCCTGCCTGTCCTAACTGGGGCTCAGTCCCACCGAGACCTCCGAGAGACACGGTGGAGTGTCTTCCAGAATGATCCTGAGAGTGAAGGAACCTGTGTGTTGGTGGCCGAGGGCTGCTCCAGGGCAGGTGAGGGAAGGCCCCCAGGAGTCTGCCGGGGGACCCCCCGCTTGGCGGGGACTGGAACGTGGCGGCCTCGGTGAGTGAACTTGGTGGGGCCGCACCCCGAGATCGGAATCTGATGTTAAAGCCCTTGGTCTTGTTGACTGGACGAGGCGCCGTTGCAGCCCCAGAGCATGCACCGCCCCCAAGGGGACAGGGAAGCCCGGAGGGGCACAGGCTGCTGGGGAGGGCAGTGAGCTGGCGGCGCGGAGGCCCTGGGCCTGGACGAGCTGGGCGTGGAGGAGACCGGCCACGTCAGCAGGACCGGGCAGAGCAGGGCCGGGCAGGACGTGCCGACGCGCGGGTGGCTGCTCGGAGGCAGTTCGGGTGCAGGCACGAGGGGGGAGACGGGGACCGAGCTCGCAAACCACTGACACGTTCAGGAACCCACAGCTGCTCTTCTTGCCCAAATCCTGTTCGTGTCACGTCAGTGTGGGGCCTGTAACACGAAGCCGTGGATGGTGCCACGTCTGCGGCCCCGCACCGACCCTCTGGGCCCAAGGGCGTCGATTCTGATCTCGTTCTGACTGCACCGCTGCCCCCTGCTAGACAGGACAGGGGGGACATGCTCCGTCCCCCCAAACCTGCGGCGTGGCGTCACTCTTCAGTTTAACGTTCCGTTCCCAAGTGTACTTCCTTGGTGCTACCTTATAGGTCTGCCCGACGTACTCTGTCACAGACGAAGGCCCGCACCTCTGTCACAGATGAAGGCCCGCACCCTGTCACAGACGAAGGCCCGCACCTCTGTCACAGACGAAGGCCCGCTTCAGGAGCTGTGTCTGTAAGACAAGTCCTGTGGGCGCGTCCCCCCCGCGGTCCCTCCGGCCACCTCTGCACAGGGGGCCATCCAGCTGTGTGAACAAAACACAATGTACTCAAATGTCAGCGGTGTCTGTGATTTTTAAAAAAATGCCCCCTTTACCCATTTTAATAAAAAGCTTTTCCTGAGCCTAACAAGCCAGAAAACGAGCGGAAAATAAATCGGGGCACGTTCACACCCCCGGGACTGACCACGGACCCGCACGGGTTCGCACCCCCGGGACTGACCACGGACCCGCACGGGTTCGCACACTCCAGTGTGAAGACTCTCCATGTAACCTCTCCACTTTTAAAACCGAGGTGCTGAAGCCCACAGAGAGAATGTGACTTAGATTTAGTTATCAATGCTTACTGTTCTAAAAGGGGAAAAATCAAATTAATGCAGGCATTTAAAATGACATTGCATTCTTATTAAATGCATTTGGTGGGATTTGTGCTTGATGATCGTGAACATCAAATCTGACTTCCCCGTTGAGCAGAATGAACCATAATCAAGTGGAACGAATTGCGTGCTGTTCTGCCTTCGCGTCGATTTGAGCGAGCTGGCAGCTGACGTGGGCTCGCGTGCCTGGCTCTGCCCCTGAGGAAACCCCCAGGCCACTTTGCCTCTGAGTTTGTACCCGCTCCCTGTCCCCGGCTGCCCAGCCCTGCCCTGGCTTTAACCAAAATGCCCACCTCCCTCTTCAGTTTAATTGTCACTGATGGAACGCACAGACTTGAGGCCCGACTTGTGTTCTAGAGCATTTCTCAGCCTCTGTGATCCGGACGGTTTGGGGCAGAGAGTTCTTGTTTGGGGGAAGGAGGGCTGTGTTGTGCATGTTAAGATATCTAGCCGCATCCCTGGCCTCTGCCCACTAGATGTCATATCACCCACCCTCCCCCTTTCAGAGGTGACCAAAAACACCTACCAAAAGTTCTCGGGAGGGCAGGACTGCCCTCGGCTGCAAACTACTGTTCTACATACAGCAGGGGTTGTGTGATTATTGTAAG
>PVJL010011615.1:0-41676 GCA_004026885.1 Lyroderma lyra
CAACTAAAGCTCTCATTTTCTGGGCACATTCTTCTCCATATAACAGGAAAAACAGTGAACCTTCAGTGAAAGTAGGCTGAATAGCTAAATGACCTTCTGTTTTGAGACAGTTATTTATATTCTGAAATAGTGTAAGAACTCGAAGAAGAATCTCCTTAGCCACGTGCCCATCATAAAGGGAAAGGAATGATGAATCTACCTGAAAGAAGAAATAATGAGTATTATTTTAATATATGAAAACATTTTTCATGTATTTTTTCACATTTTAAAACTGCATTGAATACATTTTAAAAATCTTGTTATAAAAAATTATCCCTATGATTGTATTACATAACATATGCATGCCCCTCCCCCCATATTGTATATTAATGGAAAAGAGGTTTTGTGTTTTAGCTGAAAAAGATCTCGGGATCCTAGAGTGGAATCATTTGGATAAATACCCATTTCCTTTTTAGGATTCACCATACAGTCTCACAGGAACTCATTAACTCACCAAACATTTACTGTACACCTACACTGTGGGGCACAGGGATGAGCAGATAGATGAATACATAGGGTCCCTTTTCCACAGAAATTGAGGTCTATTCTATCTCTATACCACCTTTGCTTTCTTCAGAACACCTGTCACAGCTTTTAATTACCTTGTTCATTTGTTACGTATTTTTGTCTCTCCTCCCTGCATGCTCCATAAGGACAAGCACCATGCTATACTGTACTCACAGGTGCATCTTGGTACTTAGCCTAGTAGCTTGCAGAGTACTGGGGATTAAATAAATACCAGTGTTTCAGTGGATACTAAGATATATGAGTATGTGAACACAAACAGTTCAAGTATAATATAAAAGATGTGATAACATAATTTCCCCCCTAATTTGGTACAGAAATATTATAATTTATTTTTGCTAGGGAGAACTTTTCAAAAATGATTTTTAAAAGTAAAATATGCTCATTTCAAAAATTTAGGAAAATTCATATAGGCAAAAGGAACCAAACTGCCACCCTCCCAACAAAAAAAACCTCACCACTCCATATTGCTTTTCAGAACTGAGTGTATTTCCCCTTCTACTCCCAACTCATATATTGAAACCTCACTCCCCAGGGTGATGGAATTTGGAGGTGGGACCTTTGGAAGTATTAGGTTTAGATGAGGTCTTGGGGGCGGAGTCCCTATGATGGGATTAGTGCCCTTATGAGAGGGAGAAACCAGAGCTTGCCCCTCTGACAAGTGTCTTACAGTGAGAGGGCAGCAAGTCTGCAAACACTGATATGGGCCCCCAGGAACCCACTCTGCCAGCACACTGATCCTGCATATTTTCCAGCCTCCAAAATATGGAGGGGGATAAATCTACCCAGATCTATCTGTTCAAATCCATATATTTGTATATTTACAAAACAAATATGTAAACTATTTACTTGAGCACCCAGAAGTCCTTCTGTCATGGCTGGATTTTCAGACAAATTCAAAAGCAGTTTCAAAACTTGAACCTGAAATAAGAATAACATTGGCTTATTTCAGACTAGCAAGCATGAATTTTCTCTCTGTCTTCTTACCATGTCCACATTTTAACATCCTGCTATGCTTCAAGGTCTGGCATAAATTCTTTCTACTCCACGGAGGCTTCTCAATTCCTATCTTACGTAAAAGGGCTCTCTGAACGCTTATAACATTTGGCATCACTCTCAGAGCACTTACACAATGGTGTTACTTAAACCTTATTTTTCCAATTACATTATTAGGGAGAAAGGGAGAATGTTGTGAATGTCTTCATTATCCACTCCCCCATGTGTACCTAACACAGTAAGCATAACATGTCTTATGTAAATGATTTTTATTATGATAACTGTTAGGTGAAATACAATCATTGTAAATAAAAAGGAATCTTTCAAAGTTTATTGAAGTATGAAAATTTTTGAAGTTTGGTTACCAAGACTAAAAAACAATATGGCCCTTTTTAGTAGGTTACAATGAATCTTTGAGCTTACCTTTTCTGTGAAAAATGTTTTACAATCATTTAGATAGGTAGCAAACAAATGCTAACTTATAGCCAAGTAGCTAAAATATCAGCATTCTTATCAGTTATAACTGCAAAGTTAGTAATAGAAACATTCAAATAGAATTCCTACTTTAAAAACAGGTCATGTAAAATTCTACAAGTTACTTGAGCAGGGAGGGGTTCTGAAGTCAGGAAAACGTGACAAATGTGCTTGCTCTTCCCTAGACCTGGGAAGAATCTTTGGAAGTTTATTTTATAAAACTTTATTTGATTACAAAGGCAGTATGTGTTCATTACAGAACACATGTAGAAAAAAAAAATAGAAAAGCAGGTAAAGGAAATTTTCCCATATTTCATGACCAGAAATGATTACTATTAAGTTTTGGTATTTTCTGTGTGGTCTTTTTATGTACCTATCCTATATTCTCATATATTCCTTTGATCATGGTGTACATACTAATTTATTAATAAGGAGGAGGACATACGGCTTTGCTTAATTTTTTTATCAAGTATTTAAATTTTTAAATAAAATTCATAAATGGTCATGATAAATTTCAAACACTGAAGGGAAGAAGGTAAAAATAAAAGCCAGCATCCTATCTGTTCCCCCTGCCACTCCCCAGAGGAAACCATGGGTAACAGTTTCTTGTATATGTGCAGAACATGTTTTTCAAACAGACATCCTCTATAAATTAGTCTCTTAAGATAAAAGTAAGACTTCTGACCTTTCTTTAGTGCACTCCTTGGAGTCACTGGCAGATCTGGCCTGGCCTCACCGGCTGCCGGCAACACCAAGAATAAGTGTTAGGAATAAACACTTGTCTCTAATGTCAATGAAGTTTTGATTATGAAAACAGGGACAAGAATTCTGAAGTAGGATGGTCCCTGAACCTATGAAATAAGCCTGGATGAAGTCAACAGAATCTAAAAGACCCAACAGGGGCAGGTTTACCACCAGAGAATAGTAACAATAGCTATTTAGTATCCTGAACTAAAATTCCATGTTGCTGTGCTTTGTAGAAGGGAGTCAAATGTGAAAAAAATCTATGTAAAGTTAGAGTACAACTACAGATGACACAGCTATATGTACTAGGGCTGTCCGGAAAGTATCCCGCCACGTAATATGAAAAGTAGAGGCATTTATGGCTGGATTTTTTCCAGACAGCCCTCATATTTTGGTTTGAAACCATATCAAGTCCTCTTTCTGTTATCACAGGTACCACCTTGTGGTGACTCCAGGACATTTCTTTAAGCCTTTCGTTTTCTTTGCTCTCACTGCAGACGTAGCAAACATAAAGTTTACATTAATCTTCCACTACTTGTATTTAGTTATGAATAAGTGTTGTACCCAAAAGGTTATAATACAGTGACATCACTTATTAAAATACTTTAAAAAGTCATCTTGGTAGTTATATACTAAGAAAATATGTAAAATGGACACATTTTCCCACTTAGAATTGGATTAACTATCCAAAAATTCATTTGCAAGTAGGAACTTTAAACTCATTTTTTAAATAGAGAAACAATGTTATAATTGGTTAGCTTCCCAGACAGACCAAAAAAGCAAATTTTCTATCCCAGAAATACCGTACTAGGTAATGTAATGGAAAAACAAAACAAAAATAGAACATACTATTGTGGTGTGAGTCACCTTTTAAAGAGTCATAAAATATACTAAAACATAGACCATGCCTGAGACAGACCTATACAGCTCCATAGACAGATTCTTCTGGCTCTGAAATCAGTCCTCTGAGGTTTTGGGTAAGGCAGCTGCAGAGAGGCAGAAGAGAGATTTTTCCTATAGCTGCACTGGGAAGAGGGAAGGGAATTTCCATGGGGCCTCAGGGGCTGGAAGTCACCTTGCTCCATTGGAGAGATGGTGATGGATACACGCATTTTGGAAACTGCTTATGGATGAAGCAATATTGTTAAAATACTGGTAATACGATTTTTACATTTAATCTTGAATGCCTTGGACCAGATCCAAGTAAGTTTGGCTAGGGGAATTATGGAAAGCTCATATAAAAACATCTCAGAACTACTTTTAAAAGGACGATAGTGAGGTTCTCCTGTAATTACAATTTGACAACCTCAGAAGTAACTTCAGTGGCGTTGAATATTTGGAGTGTGGCTTCACATTTGATCCTCCCAGAGTGCTTATGCATTTTTCTCTCTGTGCTAGAGAAGTGTCCAATACAATAAAACACTAATGGATCAATCCAACTAATGAGAACCTTTGATTAGTCTACCTTCTGTTTTTATGCTATATCTTGATGAAGATAACTTGAAAAATGGCACTTGATAAAAATGTACACTAATATGAGGGGTTACTCAAGTAACTGTCCTAGGATGTCTTCTGAGATCCTATTCAATTCAGCTCAATCTGTTGCCTCCTATGTCTTATAATAGGTCACAGTGAAGCACTGAGACATACATGACTAAAATTTAAAAGTGGTTTTAGAAAGAATTTTCAACTAATAATGGCTGAATCAAAACAATGTTGTTAACCGTAAGGTAAGCAAAAATTCAGTTAACCAGCACTATCACTCAAAGACTCCATTGAATCACAATGTTCCTGTATCTGATGGAGTGGGAGCAGCTAGCTATTTCACTTCAGTAAAAGGTAAACTGATTTGTAGAAAAACAAATGAACAACAATCTACTGATAAGTGAAATAGATTTATTTTCACAATTTTGAAATTCAGTATTAGAGGATAAAAATAATTTACTTTCCTTGGACTCAGTAAGAGTTTTTAATAAATTTGAAACTCTCTTTTTTGAGACCTATAAATTCAACTTCAATTTTATAAGCTTGATGCAATAGCTTTTCATACTTCAAGTAATAACCGCTTCCTTCATACCTTGGTGCTGCCATTTCCTGTAAGCAACACTTGGAACAGGTCTGTAATGTAACTTTTAAGCATGTGCTGGTGGTCATTGGTAACTGTCATGTTTGTTAACAGTCTCAGTCCGGCCAGCTGCATGGGGGAGTTCAGGGGACCAGAGAAGACATCCTCACAGACTTGATTGACATATACCTGGAGGCAGGGGGAGAAAAAGTGAGCATTTTAGAATCTTCAGAGTTTTTCTATTGAACAGTAACTTGTCTACACAGTGGAGTAGGTAGGGCAACTGTTCAGGATGAGACTGGTTCCTCAGAAAAAATGACATCTCTATCCAACCCTCAGAGTTTGGCCAATTTTTTTTTTAAAGCTGCCTTTGTTAATGCCAGGTACTGAGCTGAGCATTTAGAAATATGCCTCACTTAAACCATAAGAAAAGTTTAATAAGGTGGGTGTTATTATGGCCATTTTACAGAAAAGGACTTTAAAGTCGTAGAGGAGCTTGGATACCTTGCCCAGAATCAGCCACATTGGAGCAATGTCCAATTCCTGAGGCCATGATTTCAACACCAGTGGCCTCTCACATGTTGCGGGCCTCCAACCTCAGTCTACCTTTGTGTGTCAATTGGTCTGGACACACCAGAATTAAGGAGGAACATGTGGGAGGCCATTCTGTATCATGGTAAAAGTAACTTAACAGTAGGGTCTAGAAGCTATGTCAAGTTAGAAGTGAAGAATGATGGTGGTGGTGGGGAAGTGAAATAGAAGTGTTCTTTAGAGTTAGTCCTATTAAAAAGCACAGGCAACACTGTATTTGGCCCAAGGCTCTTATTTACCCAGGTGCATGTATATTAACTACTCCTTCAACCACCACTGGCAAAAAGTAATGCAATGCCAGCGTACTCCTATTTCACACATGACAGAACGAAACCCAGTACAATGGAAAATTTTCTAAAACTGTTTTCTGTATCTGGCCATGATTTTTCCACCATGAAAAAGTTATGTCTTGCAGATAACTGGTATTCACATAACTAAATGTGAATGCCACCAAAAGTTCTAAGTGGTAAGAAAAATTTCCTAATATAAAACGCTAAGAAATTACAAATTATCTCATTAGCCAGTTATTAACTTTGTTTTGACCTTAAATATGTATAGTTTTATTTGAAAAACAAAGTGGAAGGATGCAGGACAGGGTGGGGCATGCTCAGCAGGGCTCTGCTGGATTCAAGTGGAATATTCTTCAGTTTCTGACATGCACATGACAGCTGGCTTCTGGATTAGCAGTTACTTACCATCCTTTAAATTTCTATCATATAGTAAGTATTTAATTTACTGTGTAGAACTAAAACCATGATGACAATCAGTAATGGCCATCAGTAATGAACCTGCTTATATCCCACCCACCACAACATTCTGGGAGCAATTTCTTTAGCAAGCTGAATTCTTCATCTATGTTTTACTCCCATTTTGAATAGGTATAATTAGTCCTTCATGTACAGTTGCCAAATGCAGCAAAAAACAAATAAACAAAATATTGTAATAAATACACTAAAAATCTCTTCTTTATGTGAAATTCACATTTAAGTGGGCATCCTGTACTTCTCTGGTAGCCCTCCACACTAGCTCTCCACCAGTTCCTCACTCTGCCCCCCGACTCCTCCTTTTTATGATGGGCACCATAGTGAATTCAAAACACAAGCATCTCAATAAATTATCCTGCCACTCTTAGAAATCTGAAACCACCACTGTAGCATCTGTGAAACTGTCCTTGTTGCTCCAGTTTGCAGGGTGAGAAGTCATTTTTTGTTTGTTTCTAATCTCTGAAATGTGGACTGTAATGCAGACTTGCTTTTCAGAGATGATGGAACCACGGAGTTATCAGCTGTAATGACAGAG
Source organism: Lyroderma lyra (assembly GCA_004026885.1). Taxonomy (NCBI): domain Eukaryota; kingdom Metazoa; phylum Chordata; class Mammalia; order Chiroptera; family Megadermatidae; genus Lyroderma; species Lyroderma lyra. Next base: position 6,734 of record PVJL010011615.1, read on the forward strand.
GGGCTCCTACTTAGTGGGTGTTTTCACCAGGCAGGCCAAGAACTCTGTCAGGGACCAGACTTCCTACCGGCTGGGTCATAAGGCACAAACAGGACAGATGGGGTCCAGCTGTGCAGTGTGGGGCCTCACCCAGCTCCTCAGCACCCTGACACTACTCACTTCCTCAATTGTGTTTTTGTGCACTGCATGCCTTCCTACCTGATCTAACAGTTACTAGGCGGCAGTGTGTCACTCATATCCGCAGCTAGCACGTAGGAGGTGCTGCCGTTAACTGTGACTGAGTAACCATCCACTACAAAACCTAGGAGCTCAGAACAGAACAATAGTGTGTTTTCCTAAGGAATCTGCAGTTTGGGCAGGCCCTGCTCAGTAGTGTGCGTGCTGCTGGAGGACCTACTTCCCAGGGGTTCCCGCACACTAGGGGCTGGCTGTCAGCTGGGAGCACAGCTTGCTGTCTGTCACATCTCAGCTTCCCTCCTGGGACCCTACACAGGAATGTGGGGGTTGCTAGAGCCCCAGGAGAAGGAGGAGGAAGTGGCCCTGCCTTTACTAGCTAACTGCAGAACATAATGGCAGCATTTATTCTGGGGATCGTGGGACCCTACCTAGGGTCAAGAGGGAGGGAATGTAGACTCTACTTTGTGTTGTAAGGACAGCACTTGGAATAGGAGTTACTGTTACAAAAATTTCTGAAAGAAAAATGAAGTGTGTTCATCCATATTTGGTGGATGAGCATGTCCTGTCTTGTGGCTTAAAAAACTGAGCTCCTGGCTCACTTTACTGTCCACTGCTGCCTCCCTCTTTAATACTGAGGTCTCAGTTCCTTGACTTTGTCTCATGCAATGTCTTCAGACTTCACTGACCTCAGCCAGTCAGGACCCCAGTTACGTGGGCCAACTCTGCTCCGCACCTCTCCAGGCTGTCCAGAACCCCACAGCAACAAGGACCCTGACCTTTGTTGGCTCCCCTAAGCACAGATTCATTTCTCTCTCCATCTACCTCTGCAGAGGGCCCTTCTCTGAATATCTAGTCCAAATGAGTCCCTACTACTCTCATTGTCTCACAACCATATTTTGTTTTCCATAGCCACTTATCACTACCTAAAGTTATAATTTTTATGTATTTTACTAGTCACTGTTGATAGCCCTCCCTCCCCTGTCCCCATGTTAAGTTGCAAGAATCAAGAACCCTTCCGCTTGGTGGACCAGAGGTTGGTAAATCTTTTCTGTAAAGAACCAGATATTTAAGGCTTTGCCGGGTCTAAGCTCTCCCTGCTGCAAACTCTCAACTCTTCCTCTGCATGCAAAGCACAGATGACGCATAGCAAATGGCCGTGTTCTGAAGGGCACCAGCACCTGAAACCAGTCATCCAGCTCTGGGTACCCCAAGGACGCACAGCCAGGATGCATTCTCTGTAGGGCTGATTACTCCTGGCTCACAATGACTTTGATGGTCAGCCCCAAGAGGGTCAGCAAGTGGCTCCCCCTTGTAGGCATGGGCCCGTGTCAAAGCCAGCTCTGTCTTCTCAGGCTCTCTTCCCCATCAGCAAACCCCTTCAGGACTGAGGCAGATTCCCATCTTTCCCCAGATCTTGTTCAGTCCTTGGATGTTTTCTAGAAGATTTTTAATATGCTGTCTCTTCAAAATTACCCAGTCCACCATCACTTAAAGCAGAAACCCTCTCGCTCTGTCCCCGTGTTCTTAGCATATGTTCTAGATTCCCTCAAACAGCCTGTAGATTATACACTTGTGTCCATTCTATTACTCAGTTGGTCCTCAGAATTTTGTAATTTCTTTCTTTAAAAAATTACATTTTAAGTTCCCTACAACTCTTTCTTGTACTGGTGTTTCTACTGACAGCCTCTTGTTGTCACGGATATTATGTTGTCCCGAATATCTCCTATTCTGTTAGTTTAACATTTTTTAAAGTTCTTGCCCATTTCTGAATTAGCACCATTATATCTGGGGCTGATTATTTTAGTTCTGCCTGTGGTGCTTCCTCCTTGCATGTCTGAGGAGTCTCTGAGGTCCCTGGAGGTCTGTCCAAGTTTATAAATGAAGAGCAATGTTTACGAGTATTTGGAGCTGACATGGGATTCCTCTGTAGATTGTGCTCTGTTCCATCTTCATTTTTTTCTCATTCCAGGCTCAAAGGGCAGTCTTATTTTCAGTTCTGAGGGTCACTTTCTGTTGGTCTTGCAGATCTTCTACTAAAGATGAAACAACTTTGGAGAATTCCTGATCTTTCAGATGACATCAACTGGGCCTAAGGATGATTTCATAAGCCAAGAGTAAGGGCCCTGGTTTTGTTTATTTCTCTCCATAAAATGGGTCAGGAGTGGGTGAGATATTCTTGTGTTTGGGAGGATATCAGGAGTCTTCAGCATTCTCCCGGAAATCATGGAGAATGTAGCTGATCACAGAGGAGTGACTAAAGGGACCTGTGTGATCCAACACCACCTCTTCTCAATTGAGCGCATATAGGGAGTTCTCATGACCCTGACTTCCACCAGGACTGTTGACCGGCAGGGGCCCAGGGGGTCATGGTCCTGGGGTGAAGGAGGCAGGGGTCACCCTTTTGGAGGCAAGGGGTGTCACAGTTTCTAGATTGTGGGGGAGGGGTGTCATTCCTGAAAGGCAGAGGGTGCTGTCCTGTGGTAAGGGAGGCAAGGTCACCATCCTAGGGATGAGGGGTGTCGCAGACCTGGGGTGAGAATCATGGTTCTGGAAATGGCATCGCCTTTTCAGGCCATGGTTGGGCAGTGGAGACCTACCCATATTAACTCTTAAAAAATATCCAAATGTATCCATGTTACCATAATAACTAATGATAGTAAATCAAAGAGATTTTAATCTGGTTTCAAGACTCAAATGATATTTACAAGTCAATTGGTTCTCTTTGGTCACAATTTTATGATACACCCATCCTTTAAAAAAAAAACAGCATTTCTTTAGCTCTTTATAAATCATATATTTTCATACAATGCTAATGTCTTTCAAAGCATTTCCTAAAATATGTTAAGCATTTACATCCTATGTTATCTCTAAATCTTTTCATTACTTCAGTCCAAGCAACAAGATTTCGAAATGGGCCAGCTGAGTTATTCCTGGAGATGGGTCTATCTCACCTTGTTCTTTTCTCTTGGAATTCCCTCCTCCCCAACTCCACCTATGGAAACCTTAGACATTCTTAAAAGCCAGGTCCTTTTCAGAAACTTGTGGATTAGATCTCCCCTTTCTATATAATCGACAATGTTTTAAATTTTTTCCTTACTTTATCATGTTCTGCCTTGAATTGTAACTATTTATGGATTTGCCTTATTTTCCTGCTAGTTTTCTTAAAAGAAGTTAATCATTTCTAAACTCTGTACCACAGAGCAGGAACTCAATACAACGCCCCCCAAAAATGGAATTTATTTATTAAAAACTGTATATTTATTCCTACATGTTTAAACTTCAGTCACCTTCAAAGTACTCTCCATTTGATGCAATATAGTTAAGATGCTTTTTCCACTTCTCAAAATATTTTTGAACTTGTCGATTTTGACACCTTTTAGCGTTACTGTGTTTTTTTGTTTCACCTCTTCCACACTGGCAAAACGTTTCCCTTCGAGGACTTTTTCATCCAGGGAAACAAAAAAAGTTGCTCAGGGCAAGATCACTGGGTGAATCGGAAAAGTGGGGCATGAGGGTCATGCTGTTTTTGGTAAAAAACCTGCACATTCAGTGTGGTATGGGCAGGTGCGTTGTCATGCCTAACGTTGTTCATGTAAATCACGTATCATGAAAGGGGCAAACGTGATGAGTCTCCAAAAAACTTCACTGAAGCTGAATGCAGCCTTATACCACCAGCAGCTGGTAAACTGATGCAGATGGGTTCCCTGAACACTCACCTAGCAGGAGAAGCCTGTACTACAGGGGCCTGCCCACCAGAAGATAATTCTGGTTTTTTTTGGGTCCCCCTCATAAATGCTTAATTAATGTAGTTTCCTAATTTACCGTATCTTTCTGCTGATGTTATCTGACTCTGGCCTGTCTCCTTTCCCACAATGGATTAAACTGAACCCTGAATTCAAAAGTATACTGGATCTCTTATTGGCTGGTTCAGGTCCCTCCCTCCTCTGTGCTATTCTCCATTAAAAACGGGCAGAGAACCTAAATAGAAATTCTTCTAAAGAAGACATACAAATGGTCAAGAGTTTCATGAAAAGATGCTCAACATTACTAATCATCAGGGAAATGCAAATCAAAAACACAATGAGGTATTTCATACTTGTTAGAATGGCTATTATGAAAAAGACAAGAGAGTGTTGGTGAGGATGTGGGGAAAAAAGGAACCCTCATTCATTACTGCTAGGAATGTAAATTGGTACAGTGACTATGGTAAATAGTATAGAGGTTCCTCAAAAAATTAAAAATAAAACTACCATATGATCCAGCAATCCCATTTCTGGGTATGTATCTGAAGAAAATGAAATCACTGTTTCAAAGAGATTATCTGCACCCCCATGTTCACTGCAACATTATTCACAATAGCCAAGACGTGGAAGCAACCTAAGTGTCTGTTGACAGCTGAATGGATAAAGATGTGCTATATGCAATGGAATATTACTCAACTATAAGAAAGAAGGAAATCCTGCCATATGCAACAACATGGATGGACCTTGGGGACATTATGCTAAGTGACATAAGTCAGACAGAAAAAGACAAATACTCAATGATCTCACTTATATAGTCTAAAAAAGCCTAACTCAAAGAAATAGAGTAGCATGGTGGTCATTAGGGGCTGAGGGAATGGGGAAAATAAAAAGATGTTTGTCCAAAGGTACAAACTTCCAGTTGTAAGATGAGTAAGTTTTGGGGGATCTAATGTACACCAGGGTGACTATAGTTAATAATACGGTATTGTATACTTGAAAGTTGCTAAAAGAGTGGGTCGTAAAGGTTCTTACCACAGGAAAAAACAAAGGTTATTATTTAAGCTGATGGAGGTGTTAGCTAACACTATGGTGGTAATCATTTTGCATTATATGCGTATCCAATCATCACCTTAAACTCACACAATGTTATGTGTCATTGATATCTCAATAAAGCTGGAAAAAAATAAAGGTAATTCTTGGCCATAAAGTTATAAAGGATAGTCTACTAAAATTTCATTACTTGCCTTTTCGTTATTTGTGTCTTTCATTTACAGGTAACCTTACAGATTTGTGATTTCAGATAACTTACCTTTATCTTGATTTGATTTTCAGTATTCACACTAAGGTTATTCAGTGCATTTAAAGCTTTCTCTTTAATACTGTGGTTGGGATCATTGATTTTGCTTCCAACAATTGGAATACCACCCAATTCACGAATAACAACCTAAGACAGAAAAAAACAGGACTGTAATTTCAATATGCACTCTCTTCACTGAATTCTTTGCATCCACAAACACAAATAAAAATTAATCACTCTTTGGAAATACATTTCCCATATACAATCTATAATTATTATTCTAAAAAATATTTTACCACCCATAATATTATAGGTAAAGAAAATCAATTGAAAATAAAAATAAGGTATGTAATTATTTAAACTATAGCACAGCAATACACAATGAAGATTTTCAGAGCTACTGTAATGATCTCAAACAATTTACAAACAAAATTATTTTACTTTGAGATAAGTTATATGACTTTCTATTACATGCAAATTTGGAAAAGTATTATGGTTTAGGATACTTAAAGCAGTGTTTTTTTAAAATGTATTCTTTGAAACACTGATCCTTCAAGATGTTAAAAGAGGTTCCCTTTAAAAAGGGAGTTTCATGATTAAGTAAGTATGAGAAACTCTGGGTATATCAAAGTAAACATGTTCCTTTCTTGTGATGCATTAATGTTCATGTGCACTGAGAATCTCTGAGGAGAGTACTGAATATAGTACAGGTGATTCTTGAACAACATGGGTTGAAATGCATCGGTCTACTTATACGTGGATTTTTTTTTTTTTTTTCAGTAAATACTGTAAACATATTTTCTATTTTCTCTTCCTTATAAGTTTCTTAGTAACATTTTCTTTTCTGTAGCTTACTTTAATTATAAGAATATAATATATAATACAAATAACACACAAATATGTTGTTAATTGACTGGGTATGTTATCAGTAAGACTTTCAGTCAACAGTAGGCTAATTAGTAGTTAAGTTTTTGGGGAGTCCAAGGTTATGCATAGATTTTCGAGTGCACAGAGGTCTGCACCTGCAACTCCTGAATTGTTCAAAGGTCAACTGTATTTGTATGAACTGGCCACAAAAAAGGGCTCACTTTTCAGTGTCGAAAGTGGGAGGAACACCTATTAACATCTTGCAGAACTAGAGTTCAACAGTTTGAAAAACTCACAATTTTCAAAGGAAAAATAACCTTCTCACAATCAACTGTAATACTATGTTACTATGTGCCTTTGGCCCCAACATTGAAAGATGTATCAATTGCTTCAACTCTTCAAGAAAAATAAGCTGTTAGGCCAAGGCAGGACACTCTATCAGAAAAGAAAAAGAATATTTTGCCATCATCTACTTTTTAACTAACAGCCCAATACACTACTCTACTGTTAATGGTGGGCATAGTATTGAGAGAAGGAAAAAACTTTCCTTCTGTAACTCCAGGTTCTGGTTCTTTCCAAGGACTTGTGGTTATTAGAAAACAGCGTTTAAAAAATTATTTTAAAACTGTACTGCTAAAGCAGATCAACACAGTATAATTCATAAAGATGCGCACTAACTCCCCATTTTCCAAATTATTCATAAGTGGTTACTGACCCACTATGAGTATAGTTTGTTTCAGAGGGATATAAAACTATGGCATCAGAAATACCCCAATATAGGATGCTAATAAATGAGTAATCATCTGTTGTTTTTTGTTTGCCTGGCACCTCCTCTATCCCAATATAATCCTTAGTGAAACTGCCAGTCAATTGTGTTTACATCCATTCTGTGATTGGCTGTACAATGCTCACATGAGCCAGGCCTTGCTAATCATGGTCCACAGTACCTTGACTCAGCAATTGATCCAAAGGATTAGCACTTGATTCTAGCACAGGAAGTCCACCTTATGGATTATGAGCTATAGGGATGAAGACTTGAGAGGACAGTGGCTCTCTTTTCATCCTTGTGAAGAAAAGCTCTTTGTGGCCAGAGAGACAATGACCAATATACACAAAAAGAGGAAGGTGTAACAAAACCAAATGCTAGAGAAAGAGAGCTCTGATAATACTTTTGGTAATCTTGAATGGTATTCACTTGTGCCTGAAACCAATGCTGTTCTTGGATGTCCAAGTTAACTGAGCTCAGTATTTTCCCTTTTTGGTTTAAAATAATTTAGGCTGAATTCTGTTGCTTGCAACTGAAAGAAGGTGAGCAATACACAGACAATCTTTATGTTTTGATATAAATCTCTAGAGCTTTACAGCAAACTTTGCCATACTGGAGAAAACTGGACTGAATTAAATATAAAGTGAAAATAATTTTGCATTCATGACAGTGTTAACAAAGGGCATTAGCTAAAAATAATTACAAAAAATTTTCTACTCTTTCTCATGGGATAGGGGGAAAGAAAGCATTTTAATTAAGCTCTTTGGTCTTGGTGTTAAATCTCTACTTGTAGAAGATGTTTACATCAGTTAGTGGTTATTGGAGAGTGATCAAGGGGCCATTTGCATCAGACACTTCCCTGTAACAGCTATATGAAGTGTAAAGCATGTATTTTAATGTTAGATGCTTTCATTGTTCTACTGCTGAATTTTAAATAATTAAAAAGGCCATGCAAGGTAAGTGTTAATTAGATACACGTATTGCAAATGTGGTATCTGTGACTAGCTTCAGAGAGATGTAGAAAGCTATTAATCACATATTAGGCTGTACTTTGCAGAAGTAAACAAACCTTCTGTAGGTATAAATAGTCATACTGTAAAGATGAAGAAATTGAGGCTCTGGGAGGTAAACTCTGTTACAGTCACAATTACTGCTCGTGTATAAGAATGGGAAGAGCCTGTTTGCTGAGATTAGGGTACTTACTTGGTTAGCTGAAAAGGCTGCATTGTTACCCAGAGTGACCAAAGCTCTTTCAGTAATTACAGGATCCTCAGTTGACTCAAGCAGGTAAAGGAGTTTTTTAAGTTGTTCAGCATTTAGGACATCATCATATGAACCATTGGTTAAGTCTTCTGCATATGAAGAAAATTATTTAAAGTTCATCTACAATCAGTATGAGATTAAAAATATTTAAAAACAGTATTGAATGCGTACTCTGATATCATGTACAGTGTTAAACACTTTATGTGCTTTATCTCATTTAATCCTTGAGTAACTCTAGGAAGAAGATACTATTATAATTCTCAATTTACATATGAGAACCTGAGGCTTATAGACATTAAGATGGTAGTGTCGTGTGTGTGGGGGTGGAAGGGGGAAGTTCATCAAGATGGTGGCAGGAGAGGAGACTCTTGAAACCTCTCCTGAAAAATACAATAGATATAAAACAAAAATCTGACCAGAGATTCCTTAAGTGGCACATACCTCAGCTGAGATAACCATTCATCACAAGAAAAATGCCTAAAGGTCAAGGAAAGGGAGGCGAGCAGGAGACAGGGAAAGAGGGATGATGGGGCCGCAGTTTGCAACCTGGAGTCTGGCAGAAGAGAGAGTGAACTGGGAACCTGGGAACACGAGCTGAAACACAGTGCAACCCCAGAGAGGTTGGCAGCAGAGAGATGACAAGGGCGGAGCTATGGTTGGCTGAAATGGGTGCAACCCGGGTGACCCAGGGCCTGAACATATGGCCTGGGATGAGTTAGGGCCTGAGCAGAGGTCCTAGGGCCGCAGTTGAAGCACGCATGTGCCTAGTAGAGCTCAGAGCCAGGAGCTGAGGGATGCAGCAGAACTGACCTAGCTGGAGACTGAGAGTCAGGGGCTGTGGAAACACTGACTAGGAAAGATCACAGTCCGGGGCACCATGTGGGCTCAGGAGAATGGAGAAAGAGCCTAAGGAAACCAATTGTAGCAGCCCTTTCTGCTCCTGAGGGGGAGAACAGCTTGTGTTGCAGCTGAACCCAGGGCCTGCACAATGTGTGCTCTCAGTTCATGCAACAGTTGCAATCAGCCCTGCACTCACAGTCAGGCCAAAAAAACCTATGGATGCAGAGCCTGGTGGCTTCCCCTGACTCCCTCCCAAGGATGGACCCCACAACTCTACCTAGAGCCTGCAGTCAGCCACAAAAAGGGAAACGGCCATTAGGTGATGCTGTAAACAAGGCTGTACCAGCTCTTTTCCCAACAAATCCAGCCCCCACCCTTCCAGCTGAAACAAGTAGGCGGGGTTCAGGGAAACTGCAACACACAGATGCAACAGCTGCAACCTGCACTGGGATTCCAGAGGCATAGAATACCATTGCCTACTGCATCCTCCAAAACAGAGGTGCAGTGAGACCAAATGACTGGATCAAAGTAGAGAAGTCCAGCTCTCAGGGAATCTCCCAGTGTGAGAAGACTGAATACAAAAGAGAAAATATTATAATATACAGCAGTGATACCAATTGGGAAGCAAAAAAAAAAAAAAAAAAAAAAAAAAAAAAAAAAAAAAAAAAAAAAAAAAAAAAAAAAAAAAAAAAAAAAAAAAGCCCCCTTCATATTAGCCAGGGGAAAAGTCCTTATGCCCAGGAAGGGAACAGGGAGTACAAACCTGCACAGAAAAAACATGAAGAATCTCTAGCAAAGGAAAGGGAAGATATGGAATTATATGATCTAAATATAATAGAATTTAAGACTATAATTCTAAAAACCCTCAGAGAGAATAAAAAAAATTAGTGGAGCACACAGAGGGAGCTAAATGATCTTAGAAAGGAAATCTGTTAACAAAGAAACTGAAAGTATAAAAAAAAAAACAAGTAGAAATTCTGGAGATGAACAATGCAATCAAACAAATGAAAAATGAATTAGCTAGCACAGGAAACAGGGTCAACCAGATAAAGGTAAGAACTAGTGATATAGACAATAGGAATATGGAATTATCACAGAAGGAAGGAGAGAGAGAGATTTGAGAGTCAAAAGAAATGAAAGTTATACAAGAAATAACTGACACCATTAGAAAGAACAACATAAAAATAATAGGAGTACCAGAAGGGGCAGAGCAGAAATCCACAGGGAGCTTACTCAAACAAACAGTAGCTAAGAACTTTCCAATCCTTTGAAAAGAACTAGAACCCAAAATTCAAGAAGAAAACAGAACCCCTAACTACGTGAATTCTAGAAGACCTTCTCCAAGACACATTATACTGAAAACTGAAAATGTTAAAGTTCAAGGACAAGGAAAGAATTCTCAAGGAAGCCAGGGAAAAAAGGATCATAACCTATAAAGGAAAACTCATCAAGCTGTCATCAGACTTCTCAGAAACTTTACAAGCCAGGACAGGAGAGGGTGGAATGAAATATTCAAAATATTGAAAGAAATTACCAGCCAAGAATAATTTATCCAGTAAAGATATCCTTCAGATACGAAGGAGTCATAAAGACCTTTTTAGACATACAGAAACTGAAGGAATTTTCTAGCACAAGGCCAGCATATCAGGAAGTAATGAAGGTGGCTATTCAACATGAAACAAAACATCAAAATAAGTGGGGAAAAGTTGGCCCAACAAAACCATAAAAGGAGAGGAAGTAAAGGTTTAAATTTCCAAAATAAGATGGACATGACAAGCATGCTTAAGAAAAAGACCCACTGCATATATAAATCTTTCTTTTTTACAAACCTCATGGCAACTACTCAAAGAAAACTCAGAACTAAGACACATGACAACAACAACAAAAAAACCCACACACAAAACCCAAACCAAACCAAAAAAAAAAAACAAAAACAAAAATACAAAAAGAGAAACAAAAGGAAAAAAATCATAGAACACCAAACTAAAAAAAAAAACTGACAGAAAAAGAACAAAGAAAAAATTGAGACACCAAGCTACCAAAAATAAGAAGAAAAAAATCCTCACATTTTAATCATCACCCTAAATGTAAATGTACTGCACTCACTAATATAAAGATACAGAGTAGCAGACCAGATTAAAAAATAAAACCCATCCATTTGCTGTCTACAAGAGACAGACCTCAGCCACAAGGAAAAACACAGACTCAAAGTGAAAGGGTGGAAAACAATATTCCAAGGAAATGGCATCCAGAGAAAAGCAGTAGCCATACTTATATCTGATGAAATAGACTTCATAATAAAAAAGGTAGTAAGAGACAAAGATAGGCATTTCATAATGATAAAGGGGACAACACAATAAGAAGACATAACATTCATTAATATATATGCCCCCAATTAGGAAGCACCAAAATTTACAAACCAACTACTCACAGATCTAAAAGGAGAAACTAACAAAAACACAATTATAGTAGGAGACCTAAACACCCCCTTGACAGCAATGGACAGATCATCCAAAGAAAGAAAGAAAATATCAGCTTTAAGTGATACATTACAGAAATTGGATATAACTGACATTTACAGGACATGCCATTCTACAACACAAGACTATACATTCTTTTCTAGTCCATACAACACATTCTCAAGGATAGACCATATGCTGAGAGACAAAACTAGCTTCAGCAAATTCAAGATGATTGAAATCATACCAAGTGTATTCTCAGACCACATAAGCTTTGAAATTGGAGATTAACTGCAAAATGAAAGCAGAAAAAACCACATATATGTGGAGATTAAATAATTGTTATTAAAAAGTTACTGAATCAAAAAAGAAATAAGATATTAAAGAATACATAGAAATGAATGACAATGAAAATACAGCATAGCAAAATTGTTGAGATGCAGCAAAAAGAATTATAGAGGGAAATTTATATCATTATGGGCCTATTTTAAGAAACAAGAAAATCACAAATAAACTACTTACATCTCATCTTAAAGAACTAGAAAAGGAAGAACAGAAATGTCCAAAGTCAGAAGGAAGGAAGGAAATAACAAAATGAAATAGAGAACAGAAAAACAATAGAAAAAAATTAATGCAACAAAGACCTGGTTCTTTGAAAAAGTCAGTAAAATTGATAAACCCCTGGTTAGGCTCACCAAGGAACAAAGAGAAAATACACAAATAACCAAAATTAGAATTAAAAGGTGAGATACTATGATTGATACCACAGAAATACCAAGGATTATACAAAAATATTATGAAGGACTATATGCCACGAAATTTAACAACCTAGAAGGGATGGACATGTTTCTAGAAATACATAGTTTACCCACATTGAACCAAGAACTGGATAATCTAAATAGACCAATTAACAGTAAGGAAATTGAAACAATCATCTAAACCTCCCCAGAGGCAAAAGCCCAAAACCAGGCAGCCTCATCAATGAGTTTTATATCAAGCATTCAAAGATGAATTAATGCCTATCCTCCTCAAAATCTTCTAAAAATTTGAAGCAGCAATACTTCCCAATTCAATCTATAAGACCAACATTACCCTAATACCAAAAGCTGGTTAGTATAACACAAAAAGAAAACTATAGACCAATAACTCTGATGAACCCAGATGCAAAAATCCTAAACAAAATAATACCAAACAGAATATACAATAATACATTAAAAAGATTATATACCACAATCAAATGGGGTTTATCCCAGGGGCAGAAGGATGGTTCAACATTTGCAAATCAATCCATATGCTACACCACATAAACAAAAGATAAAAACCATGATTATATCAATTAATGCAAAAAAGCATTTGACAAGATATAACATCCATTTATGATCAAAACACTTAATAAAATGGGTATAGAAGGAAAGTACCTCAACATAATAAAGGCCATATATGACAAGCCCTCAGCTAATACCATACTGAATGGGGAAAAACTGAAATCTATTCTCCTAAAATCAGGAACAAGACAGGGATGCCCTCTGTTGCCACTGCTATTCAATATAGTATTGGAAGTTCTAACCAGAGCAATCAGGCAAGAGAAAGAAATAAAAGGCATCCAAATTGGAATCTCTTCCAACTTAAACTGTCACTTTTTGCAGGTGACATGATCCTTTATATAGAAAACCCTAAAGACTCCACCAGAAAACTATTAGAAACAATAAAAAAATACAGTAAAGTTGCAGGATACAAAATCAATATACAAAAATCAATTGCATTTTTATATACCAACAACAAAACTTCCAAAAAAAAAAATGAGAAAACAATACCTTTGGCAATCATAGCAAAAAATAAAATACCTAGGAATAAACTTAACAAAGAACATGAAGGACTTATACACTGAAAACTGTAAGGCACTACTAAAAGAAATTGAAGAGCACAAAAGAAGAAGAAAGATACTCCATGTTCATAGATTGGAAGAATAAACAGTTAAAATGGACATATTACTCAAACCAATATACAGAATTAATGCAATTCCCATCAAAATTCTACATTCTTTCAAGAAATAGATAAAAGAATCATCAATCCTACAAAAAAAAAAAAAAAAAAAAAAAAAAAAAAAAAAAGGAATAAGACTGGAGGCATCACACTCCCCAATTTCAATCTATACTACAAAACATCAATAATAAAAACAGCTTGGTATTGGGGGAAAAACTGATACACAGAACAAAGGAATAGAATTGAAAACCCAGAAATAAACCACATTATATGGACAGATAATTTTTGACAAAGGAGCAAAAAATATGCAATGGGGAAAAGACAGCCTCTTCAGCAGGTGGTACTGGGAAAGCTAGAAAAACATATGCAGAAGAATGAACCTGAGCTGTCAATTCTCATCTTATACAAAAATTAACTCAAAATGGATTAAAGACCTTCATGTAAGACCCAAAACAATAAACTGTATAGAAGAAAACATAGGTACTAAACTTATAGACCTAGGGCTCAAGGAATACTTCATGAACCTAACCTCAAAGGCAAGGGAAGAAGTGAAAATAAATGAATGGGACTGTATCAGACTAAAATGCTTCCGCACAGCAAAAGGAACCATCAACAACAAAAGCAAAGAGATACCAATCGAATGGGAGAAAATATTTGCAAACAACACCTCCAATAAGGGGCTAATATCTAAAATACATAAAGAACTGAACAAGAAAAACAAGACAATCTAAATAAAAAATGGGCAGAGGACCTGAACAGACACTTCTGCCAGGAAGACACACAAATGGCCAAAAGATGTATAAAAAATGCTCAACTTCACTAGCTATTAGGGAAATGCAAATCAAAACCACAATGAGATACCACCACACACTTGTTAGAATGGCTCCTATCAACAAGACAAGAAGCAACAAATGTTGGAGAGGCTGTGGAGCAAACGTATCCCTCATGCACTGCTGGTGGGAATGCAAACTGGTACAACCACTTTGGAGGACAATATGGAGGTTGTTCAAAAAACTAAGAATAGAGTTACCATATGACCCAGCAATCCCACTTCTGGGTATCTACTCCAAATTTTTGAAAACCTTAGACTGCAAAGACTTATGTACCCCAGTGTTCATCACAGCACTATTCACGGTGGCCAAGTGATTAAAACTGCCGAAGTGTCCTCTGATAGATGACTGGATAAAGTTGTGGTACATTTACACAATGGAATACTACTCAGCCTTAAGAAAAGATGAAATACTGCCATTATGACATGGATGGACCTTGAGGTCATCATGCTAAGCAAAATAAGCCAGACAGAAAAAACCAAGAACTGCATTATTCCATTCATATGTGCAACAGAAAACTGAAAGCAAAAAAGAAACAAAAACTCATGTACACAGTCAACAGTTCAATGATTATCTGAGGGGGAGGGGGGGAGGGGGAGAATGCACAGGAAGTCAAATATATGGTGAGAGAAAGAGAACTGACTCCAGGTGATGAAGGCATAATACAACATATAGAAAATGTACTGTAGAATTGTATACCTGGAATCTATATAATTTTTAATGACCAATGTTACACCAATAAATTTAACAATAAAAAAAAAAGAAATCATTTGGTATTTTCTTTTAGTAAGACATTGTATGCAAATAATATATACCACTAACACCAACTTCATTTTGTTTCTTTTAAAATCAGGCACATCTATCGAATGATATAATTGCCTATAGGAATAGGACTTAAATTAAGCCAAACTTTCCTGATCACAATTTTAGGAGCACCTCAACAGAAGAAAAAGTTACAAGAGTGTTTCCAGTATGGAAGTTTCGTTTGGTTTATATGAACAAAGCATTGATGCCTAGGATGCTAGAAAAACAATCTTGCTGGGGGTGATGACAAAAGGAAAGCTGTCATTTTGAGTAAAAGCTAGAATACTCAAATGCTGCTCAGTGACTTTTAGCATTTATAGCTCTAACCTTTAAAAGAAAATTCCTCCTTACAAAAAATCACCACAGGAAAAACACAAACCATTTTTATAACTCTACGGTGTTATAAACATAGAACATGATTCCTTAAAAGTGAAAGTATGGTTATAGGTCAGACAGTGCATGTGTTCACAATACACTGCTGGGAGTGGGGGAGGGTGGGGGAAGAGAAGACAGTTATACAGCAATGGTACTATATGATATTACTTAAAAGAAGACTCAGAAAAAAATATGATGGAA
Organism: Lyroderma lyra; assembly: GCA_004026885.1. Classification (NCBI taxonomy): domain Eukaryota; kingdom Metazoa; phylum Chordata; class Mammalia; order Chiroptera; family Megadermatidae; genus Lyroderma; species Lyroderma lyra. The sequence goes on from PVJL010011615.1 coordinate 22,339, forward strand.
AAGGGTAAGTATGGAAACCAATAAGTGATATGAAATCCTGAAGTAGTAAAATAAGAAATCAACTGTCAGGAAAATCTAAAAGCTAAAAAGCCAGCAGATTCTCATTCTCAGGTCTTATAAATCAGGATCTCTGGGCCCTGCTTTGACTCCTGAATTCACTACCTGCCTCATTTATACCTTATAAAACAGATTTTACCTAAAGAATACTTGAAATGATAACTGAACAAATAACAAAAACAGATTTTTTTTAGATGGAATGTTAGGATTCATACAAACCTCTCAGTTTACACACAAGGAAACTAAAACCAGGTTCATTGAAAAATTTGCTTATAGTCACAAAGGAATTGATAGCAGAGACCAGGGAAATGAAAATACAAAGCTATAGTCAAGTCACTTAACCTCTTTTTGGGTCTGAGTTTCCTCATCTGTAAAATAAAAGGGTTGGTTTAAGACTATAGAACCAGTTCCAAAGGTTCCCAAACAACTCTGAAGTTGTGTGATTTTCTACACAAACGTATGGCAGAAATAATGGTAAATTTAACTCATCCGTACTTCTGAGACATTTCAAAATCCTATTACTTAAACATTTTCCCTCAAAGCCATTTAAAAAATTTTTATAGATATCTAAGTTATTTATAAACACTCAAAATTTTATAGGAAAAAGTGTTAAATCAGAATTTTCACTTGAAGAGAGGACAGATATGCAATGCGTTTGTTTAAAGTAAGCCAAGGCTAAGGTGCCAGCCTGTCTAGTTCTAATTCCAGCTAAACTACTTAACCAAAGCTGAGACTCAACCTCTCTAAGCCTCAGTTTCTTCATCTATTACATGGGAGCTAATGATTCTTGCCTCAAAGGATTTTTGTGCCTGGAATACTGTGAAGGCCTGGACTATTTTTGTTACCTTTTAAATTAAGAGTACACACAGCTGATTATTAACAAAACTGCCTCTAGAATCCAGAATATTTCCCAGTGCATTACTCTTCCTCCCACATCACCATTCCTCTTAATCTATTAAAATGATGAGCCTCATTTAAATTTTGTAAATAAATCCTACCTGCTCTTCTTGAATTTTTAATAAAAACCACACATATATTTTTTCAGCAAAGAAATAAACCTAAAACTCTCAATACTTTAGAGGATGGTGATCATGAAAATACCCAGCTTTTCCACTGGTGGGTCTTTGAACTGCTATTACACAGGTGAGGCAAACACATGTGTCCTCATTACCCACTTTGCCTTGTACCAATAAGACTGTAAAAGAACTTTAGGCTACGTGGCTCACCATCTCCTCAAATAAACTGAAGAGAAATGACAATCCTTAAAGGAAATGAAAAGTGACTACCAAATAATAAAATGGCAAAATAAATTTCAAGGTAATTGTCCTGGCACAGAATCATGCCAATCTGGAACATACAAGGTCTGACAATTAAGTTTTCAATCTCATCCTAGAAGAAGTGCTACATACCTCACTGCTGAATACAACTATGGTCACCTTCGAAGTACTCCCCTTGGGAAGCTATGCACTGACGCCAGCGCCTAGGCCATGCTTCAGAGCAGTTCTGGAACTCTTTTTCTGGAATGGCCAGGCCATTAAAGCTGTAGTTGTATTATCCTTGATATCTTGAATATCATAAAAATGTCTTCAATATTTCTTTTATCTTTGGGTATGATCAGGTGAGGTGGGAGAGTGTTCCAATACAGTTATTTGTATACTGGCTAAAAACTCCCTCACAGACAGTGCCCTATGAGCTGGTATACTGTCATAATGCAAGAGCCATGAGTTATTGGATAAAAGTTCAGGTTGTTGTTGTCTATCTTTTCCACACAGCCTTTTCAGCACTTCCAAATAGTAAACTTGGTTGACTGTCCAGTTGGCACAAAGTCATAATGAACAATCCTTCTAATATTAAAAAAAAAGGTTAGCAATATTGTTTTGTCTCATGATTTTGGAGTGATGGAACTTATTTTGGTCATGGAGAACTGGTTGAGTTCCAATGTGTGCACTTTGACACTTTGTTTCAGGTCTGTATTAGTACACCCATGTTTCATCACCAGTGATAACATGGCCCCAAACAGCATCTTGCCTCTCCAAAAGGTCTTGGCAAATTTTGACTTGACTTTGCTTTTGTTCACTGGTGATCTCCTTCAGGACCATTTTTGTACACATCTTTCTCATGCCAATATTTTCAGCTAAGATTTTCCTGTTCCTCTATTGGTGTTTACTTAGTCTGCTATGCTACTCAGTCAGCCGAAAATTTTGATGCACAATTCAATGAATTTTTACAATGTTTTCATCATCTCTGCTTGTTACCGCCCTGACCTCTCTTCATCAGTGATGCTCTCCCCTTAGAAAAACATGTAATCCATTTGTACACTGCCTTTTTCTTTACGGTATTATCACCATCAACTTGGACGGACACATCCCTGATTTCACTTCCACTCTTGCCAATTTTAATAAAAAATTTAATGTTTGTTCACTGCTCTAATTCAAGCTCTGACACTATCGTGATGGCACACAAAAATACACAAAAATAATGAATGCCACTCAGCAAGACATCACACCACATGTTGTCAGGAACATATAGCTGTGAGACACAGATATACCAAGGTGACGAAACCTTACTGAGTTGTTTATACAGTGCTGCCAATGTAAGTGCACAATGGCAAGTTCATGAATTTCATTGTCAGACCTCATAACATGCTTTCCTGTTTATGTCCTTCCTTAAAATCATCTTCATATAGGCTTCTTGCTAGATGTATTCTTAGTTTTTATAGTTACCATGAATGTTCTTGAATTTGGGATTTCAGTTCTTCCCATAAGATTAGAGAGTTCTCATCTACTATTTGTTTGATTAAGCTCTCATTAGAATTTTTTTTCTGTCTCTTCTGGTATTCCTGTTATCTTAATGTTGTTCTTTCAGATAGTTCTTAAAGAGATCTTTTTTGTTTTGTTTTCAAATGTCTATCTCTTTTTTTCTGTTCAATTTCCATGTTTGTTTGTTTTCTTTTTTTGGGGGGGTAGTTCCCTGGCTGGGAATTGAACCCAGGCCGCAGTGTTGAGAGCACCAAAGCCTAACCCCTATACCATGGTTGGAACTCCCTCCATGTTTCTATCTTTGATGTCACTAAGTCTTTCATCTGGTTGGCCCTTTGTCCCATGCTAGTTAGCTCATACTTTATTTCTTTTATTGCATCGTTTATCTCCTGCATTTCTATTTGATTCTTTTTTTATAGTTTTAAGTTCTTTGCTAAAGTGTTCCTTTTGTTCAGAGATTTCTTTTCTGAGATCATTTATCTGGCTCTGAGTACTCAGCCAGCATTCCTTGAGCTCTCTGAGTATTTTTAGGAGTGCAGCCTTGAATTCTGTGTCACTTACATCATATATTTCCAAATGTATAAGTTTCTTTTCTATAAGATTTTCCATTGTCTCTCTGAGATACTTTGTTCCCGAGGGAGTCCATTTTAGTTGATGTGTTTCTCTTCTTGGGCATAAAGGCTTTTTAAAAACCTGGCAGATACGGAGTGGTCTTTCACTTCCCAGTTGTTGCGACAGTGTCTTACAGTATTATCTCTTGTTTGTTAGGTTTTCTCACTCTTGGAGCTTTCCTGGAGGGTGGGCTTCTCCTCTTTGATTCAGTTGCCTTGGTTTTGACGTGACTCTTTTTGGGGGAAATGCAGTGGGCAATGATATTCTCTGCCTCTTAGATCTGTGCAGACAGAGGCTGCTGTGCTTTGTTTTACACTTTCCCTGGTCCCCCTGCTGGTTCCCTTGGGGGTGGAGTTCATTGCGGAGGGCTCAGGGCTTGTTTGCAGGACAGGGTAATGGCGGTCTGGGGAAGAGCTAAGGGAAACTGCCAGGCTCCACGTTCAGTTTCTGCCTAGTGGTGAGTGTGGTGTAGTTCATTGCTGCTGTTCGTCCCAAGGTTGCTCACTACCCTGGGTGCTGGCAAAGCTGTGAGACAGGCCTGTCCCTCTGTCAGAAGCACTCAGTGACAGCATGGGTACATTCTGCAGCATTACCCTGCTCCTCCATCAGAGGAGTGCCCAGCCATGCCTGGCATGTGCCGCATTTCAAGACGGCCCTCCTTCAGGAGCGCAGGGAAGTGCAGGCAGCTGCGTGCCACCAAGCAAACTCATCCTTCCATCAGGAGTCTTGTGGAGCTGGGAGATGGGCAGCAGAGAGCAGGTTTGGCCCTCCATCAGGAGTGCATTGGAGCCAGGGGAAAGGGCTGAAGGGCTCTGAAGAGCACGCCTGGCCCTCTATCAGAAATGCATTGGAGCCAGGGATATGGGTGCTGTTTTATCTTGTCCCTTCACAGGGTTTCCCATTGTCGGCTCCACCACCCACCCAGGATTGTGCTGTGTTTCAGCCCATTTCCCCTGGCCCCCTCCCCAGTCCTTCTTCTGCCAGTCCTGGGCTTTTGCAGCCCTTTCTCCATACTGCTACCTTCCCCGTTCTCCCATTTGCCTCTCTTTTATCAACCTTTAGGTATTTTCTTGTGGTGCATGGACCTCTCAGCTGAGGCTGTGTCACTGGGAGTTCCCTTGTTGGATTCTGGCTGTTCAGTCTGTAATTTCCAGGAGAGGTTTCAGGGATGTCTTTTCATGCCACCATCTTGATCCTCTCAGTAATCATGAATATAATCTTTTCAATATAATTTTTAAATTGGATATTGCTTATATATAAACAGCTATTGATGTGATATCTTCATCTTACATTCAAGTTATTTTATTAAACTCCTATTGCTTCTAAAAGTTACTCAGTTAATTCTCTTGCATTTTTTACGAATAAATCATTTTATCACCTACTGTAGTTTTGTCTCCTTTCTAATGTTTATGCTTTTTTTTTTTTTGGTCTTATCAAGCTATAGGTTTATATAAATGTAACTGCAGTTTTTGCACTGTTGAAATTTGCTGTTTAATATTGGACTACATTCTGAAATAAATGTGGCTATGTTATACATCATTTTAATGTGCATTTCTCGCTTTACTTTTTTGCTAATAACTTATTACAGTTTATATTTATTTTAGACTATGGAAATACATAAGACAAAAAGCAAATTTGAGTGATTAAAATTTTTTTTATTGTTAGACTTACTGGGGTGACATTGGTTAGCAGAATTACACAGGTTCCATGTGTACAATTCTACAGCGCCTCATCTATTTATTGCATTATATGTTCACTACCCAGTGTGAGTTCTTTTTCCATCACCATATATTTGGCTCCCTCTCCCTCCTCTTCATCCCCCTGCCTTCTTGCACCCAGATAACCACTAAACTACTGACTGTGCCATAAGTTTGTTTGTTTGTTTTTTCTTTATTGCTTTCATTTTTATAGTCCATAAATGAGTGAAGTCATATGGTTCTTCATTTTTTCTGTCTGGCTTATTTCACTTAGTGTGATGATCTCAAGGTTCATCCATTTTGTTGTAAATGGCAGTATTTTATCTTTTCGTACATCTAAGTAATATTCCATTGTGTATATATACCACAGCTTCTTTATCCAGTCATCTTTCGAAGGGCACTTTGGTTGTTTCCATGTCCTGGCCACTGTAAACAACGCTGCAATGAACATTGTGGTACATACGTCTTTGCGGACTAAGGTGTTCAAGTTTTTTGGGTAGATACTCAGAAGGGGGATTGTGGGGTCATATGGAAACTCCACTCCCAATTTTCTGAGGAACCTCCATACTGTTTTCCACAGCAGTTGTACCAATTTACATTCCCACCAGCAGTGTGCAAGAGTTCCTTTTCTTCCACATCCTCTCCAGCACTTGTTATTCCTTGTCTTGTTGATAATAGCCATTCTAACAGGTATGAGGTGGTATCTCATTGTGGTTTTGATTTGCATTTCCCTGATAGCTAATGAGGTTGAGCATTTTTTCATATGTCTGTTGGTTATCTGTATATCTTCATTGGAGAAGTATCTGTTTAGGTCCTCTGCTCACTTTTTAATTGGGTTATTTTTTGTTGAGTCCTATTAGTTCTTTATATATTTTAGATATTAGACCCTTATTAGATGCATTGTTTGCAAATATTTTTTCCCATTCAGTTGGCTGTCTCTTTGCTTTGTTGATGGTCTCTTTTACTGCGCAGAAACTTTTTAATTTGATACAATCCTATTCATTTATTTTTGTTTTTACTTCCCTTGCCTTTGAGGTGAGGTTCATAAACATCTTCCTTGAGCCCTAGGTCTGTAAGTTTAGTACTAAAGGTATCTTCTATACATTTATTGTTTTAGGTCTTATATGGAGGTCTTTAATCCATTTTGCACAAGCTCAGATTTATTCTTCTGCATATGTTTTTCCAGTCTTCCCAGCACCATCTACTGAAGAGGTTGTCTTTTCCCCATTCCATATTTTTTGCTCCTTTATTAAAAATTATTTGTCCATATATCTGTGGATTTACTGCTGGGTTTTTAATGCTGTTCCATTGGTCTGTGTGTCTGTTTTTCTGCCAATACCAAGCTGTTTTTACTACTGATGCTTTGTAGTATAAATTGAAATTGGGGAGTGTGATACCACAAGCCTTACTCCTTTTATGTAGTATTGTTGGCAATTTGAGGTCTTTTGTGGTTTCATACAAATCTTTTTTAAAATTAAAAATTTTTTAAATCTATTTCGTGAAAATATTTTGTGGGATTTTGATGGGAATTGCATTAAATCTGTAAATTGCTTTGGGTAATATGGCCGTTTTAACAATGTTAATTCTTCCTATCTATGAACATGGAATATCTTTCCATTTCTTTGTATCCTCTTTAATTTCTTTCAAAACTGTCTTATAGTTTTCGTGTATAAGTCTGTCACATTCTTTGTTAATTCCCAGATATTTCATTCTTTTTGTTATGATAGCAAAAGGTATTGACTCTCTCATTTCTTTTTCTGAAGATTGGTTATTTGTATATGCTGTTGATTTTTGTACGTTGATTTTGTATCCTGCAAATTTACAATTCGTTTATTGTTTCTAATAGTTTCCTGGTGGAGTCTTTGGTATTTCCTATATAAAGGATCATGTCATCTGCAAATAGTAACAATTTGACTTACTCTCTCCAAATTTGGATACTTTTATTCTTTTCTCTTGCCTGATTGGCTAGAACTTCCAGTACTATATTGTATAGCAGTGATTCCAGGGCACATCCCTGTCTTGTTCTTGATTTTAGGGGAATGAGCTTCAGCTTTTCCTCATTCAGTATTATATTAGCTGAGGGTTCGTCATACATGGCCTTTATTATGTTGAGATACTTTCCTTCTATACCCATTTTTGTCAGTGTTTTGATCATAAATGGATGTTGTATCTTGTCAAATGCTTTTTCTGCATCAATTGATATGATCATATGGTCTTTATCTTTTATTCTGTTTATATGGTGTAACACATAAACAAAAAACATGATTTTTGTATGTTGAACCATCCTTGTGCTCCTGGGATGAATCCCACTTGATCGTTGTGTATAATCTTTTTGATGCATTATTGTATTCTATTTGCTAATATTTTATTAGAATTTTTGCATCTGTGTTCATCAGAGATATTGCTGTATAGTTTTCTTTTTATGTGTTGCCTTTACCAGGTTTTGGTATTAGGGTAATGTTGGCCTCATAGAATGAGTTTGGAAGTATTGCCTCATCTTCAATTTTCTGGAAGAGTCTGAGGAGGATAGGTGTTAATTCTTTGAATGCTTGGTAAAAGTCATTGGTGACATTGTCTAGTCTAGGGCTTTTTTTCTGAGGAGGTTTTGGGTAGTCATTTCAATTTCTTTACTATTGACTGGTCTATTTAGATTATCCAGTTCTTCTTGGTTCAGTGTAGGCAGGTTATAAGTTTCTAGGAACTTGTCTATTTCTTCTAGGTTGTTAAATTTAGTGAAATAAAACCCTTCATATTATTTTCTTATAATCCTTTGTGTTTCTGTGGTATCAGTGGTAATTTCTCCCCTTTGATTTATAATTTGGGATATTTGTGTCCTTTCCTTTCCTCCTTTGATTAGTCTATCAAGGGGTTTGTCAATTTTGTTTACTTTCTCATAGAACCAGCTCTTCGTTGCATTAATTTTTATTTATTATCTTTCTGTTCTCGATTTTGTTTAGCTCTGCTTTACTTTTTATTATTTCCTTCCTTCTACTGAGTAGATTTTTAATTTTCTTTTTCTAGTTCTTTAAGATGGGATGTTAGGATGTCTACTTGTGATTTTTTTGTTTGTTTGTTTCTTATGATAGGTCTATACTGATATAAATTTCCCTCTTATTACTGCTTTTGCTTTGTCCCAATAATTTTGATATGTTGTATTTTCATTGTCATTAATTTCTATGTATTTTTAATCTCTTATTTGTTCTTTGATTTAGTCATTTTTTATAAGATGCTTAATCCCCAAGTATTTATGATTTTTTATGCTTTCTTTTTGCAGTTGATCTCCAATTTCAGAGCTTTGTGGTCTCAGAATACACTTGGTATGACTTCAATCTTCTTGAGTTTGCTGAGGCTACTTCTGTGTTCCAGCCTATGGTCTGTCCTTGAGAATGTTTCATGTGCACTGGAAAAGAAGGTACAGTCTTTTTTTGCTGGATGAAGTGTCCTGTAAATGTAAATTATGTCCAGTTACTGTAGTGCATCATTTAAAGCTGATATTTCCTTATTTATTTTTTGTTTGGATGATCTGCCCATGGCTGTTAAGGGGGGGGGGTGGTGGTTAGGTCTCCTCCAATGATTGTGCTTTTGTCAGTTTCTCCTTTCATATCTATTAGCAGTTGCTTTGCATATTTTGTTGCTTCCTGATTGGGGGCATATATATTAATTAGTGTTGTTTTCTTGTTTTTTATTGTCCTTTTTGTCACTATGTAATATCCATATTTGTCTCCTGTTATCGTTTTTAACCTGAAGTTTGTTTCATCAGGTATCAGTATGGCAACTCCTGCTTTTCTCTGGATACCATTTGCTTGAAGTATTGTTTTCCATCTTTTCACTCTGAGACTGTGTTTGTGCTTATGGCTGAGGTGTGTCTCTTGAAGACAGCATATGGATGGATTATATTTTGTAATCAAGTTTGCTACTTGTGTCTTTTTATTGGTGAGTTCAGTCCATTAACATTTAGAGTGATGACTGACATATGAGGATTTCCTATGGCCATTACTCCTTTCTTTTTTATGTTTTGTTCCTTTTTGTTGTCCCAAATCTATTCCATTTATTCTGATATTTTGTTTCAGATCGAAGAGCCTCCTTCAGTATTTCTTGAATTGCTGGCCTCATGCTGGCAAATTCCCTCAGCTTCTGTGTATCTGAGAAGGTCTTTATTCCTTCTCAGATACACAGGATAATTTTGCTGGATAATTTATTCTTGGTTAGACATTTCTCTTTTTTAATATTCTAAATATTTGATTCCATCCCCCCCCCCCGCCCCCGGGCTTATAACGTTTCTGCTGAGAAGTCTGATGCTAGCCTGATGGGTTTTTGTTTAAAGGTTATAGTTTTTACTCCCCTGGCTGCCTTGAGAATTCTGTGTCTTCAGTTTTTGACATCTTCAGTGCAGTGTTTCTTGGAGATCTGCTAGGGTCCAGGTGGCTAGGGGACCTATTTTCTTCTTAAATTTGGGGTTCCAGATTTTTCCATAGGTTTGGAAAGTTCTTGTCTACTATATGTTTGAATATGTTCTCTCTAGAGTTAGTCCTCTGCTGCTTCTTCAAAGCCTATTATTCTAATATTGCTTTTTCTAATGGAGTAAGATAGTGCTTGCATACTTCATTCAATCCTTATGACTCTGTAGTTCCTATCTTCTTCCTGAGTTGTTCCATGTTCTAATCTTAAATATCAGTAATTATTTCCTCTATCTGTTTGGCCCCTTTTCCTATGGCAGTTATTTCATTTCTCACTTCTTTTATTGTATTATTTATCTCTCAAATTTCATTTTTCCTTACAATTCGAATTTCTCTGGTAAAATGTTTCTTTTTCAAATTTCCTTTCTGAAATCATTCACCTCAGCAATGTTGTTCTGCCAGTATGTTTTCATTTCTCTGAGAGTCTTCAGAACTGCAACCTTGTATTCTCTGTCACTTAGTTCATAAATTTCCAGATCCATAAGATCCTTTTCTGGAGATTTTTCATCTTCTTTCTGAGTGGCTTTGAATCCTAAGGTACTCATATTGTTTATTGTTCTTTTTCTTCAGCATGAGGGCTTTACATCCTGCAGGGCAGGGCCCAGAGGAACTCTTTCTCTTCCTGATTAGTATTTTTGTGGTATATTGCTGTGAGCAGACACTAGGTGGTGCTGGGGGGGAGCAAGTTTTGGGAGAGAGGAGGTATTTAAGCCATATCTCCAGTATCCACTGGCATTTGGGGTGGATACTGCTTCTTGCACTTAGTTGGAGAAGCTGGGGGAGAAGGGAATGCAAGCTGAGGCCACCCACACTGGTCGGGGCAAATGTCGCCAGCTTCGCCTTTCCTTCTTCTTCTGCATTTTACCCAGGGCTGTGTTTCAGCTGTTCATTTCCATGGCAACCGCTCTGGCAGCATTTACAAGTATGGGAGATGCAGTGCTATATCTGGGGGCCCTACTTTCGCCTATGGCAGTTCAGATGCCTTGCTCAGCTCTTGTGCTATCCAGAGCTCAGCTCCCAGACTGTCTCTCATGTGCTGCTTTTAGGTCTAGCCCCTCATGGTTTCTCACAGGGTTCCCATCACTCTGGCCTCCACTCTTGTCACTGCTCAGCCTCCCACCTCCCCTGTGTCATGCTGCTCCCTGATTTCTTCTTAGTTCCTTCAGTTAGCCATGGTCAGGTTGGGTCATGATCCGTCTTTGCTCCCTCCCTTCTCTCCTGCTCACCCCACTTTCTGTAACGTTCAGGTGTTTTCTTGCGATGCGTGGATTTCTCAGTTGTTTCTGTGCCAGTCAGGGTTTCCTGTGTTGGATACTGGCCGGCCAAACTGTATTTTCCAGGAGAGATTTTAGGGACCTCATTTCTGGTCACCATCTTGCCGAGACTACTTGATTTTCTTTTCTTTTTCAGCCTACCTCTCTTTGATTTTCTGATTTGAGTTTAAAATGGGTTGCAAAGCAGCAGAGACAATTTGCAACATCAACAATGCATTTGGCCCAGGAACTGATAATGAATGTACAATGCAGTGGTGATTCAACAAGTTTTGCAAAGGAGACAAGAGCCTTAAAGATGAAGAGTGTAGTGGATGGCCATCAGAAGTTGACAATGACCAACTGAGAGCAATCATTGAAACTGATCCTCTTACAACTACATGGTAAGTTGCTGCAGAGCTCAATAATGACCATTCCAGGGTTGTTCGGTATTTGAAGCAAATGGAAAGGAGAAAAAGCTTGATAAGTGGGTGCCTCATAAGCTGACTGGAAATAAAAATATCATCTTCTCTTATTCTATATAACAACAATGAACCATTTCTTGATTGGACTGTGTGACTAAAAGTGGATTTTATACAACAACCAGTGAGGACCAGCTCAGTAGTTGGACCTAGCAGAAGTTCCAAAGCCAAATTTGAACTAAAGCACGATCATGGTCATAGTTGTCTGCTGCCAGTCCAATCCACTACAGCTTTCTGAATCCCAGCAAAACCATTACATCTAAGAAGTATGCTTAGCAAATTGATGAGATGCTGAAAACTACAATGCGTACAGCTGGCACTGGTTAACAGAAAGGGCCCAATTCTACATGACAATGCCTGATCACATGCCACACAACCAAGCTTCAAAAGTTAAACAAACTGGGCTATAAAATTTTGCCTCATCTACCATATTCACCTGACCTCTCGCCAACCAACTAGCACTTCTTCAACCATCTCAACAAATTTTTGCAGGGAAAAATCTTCCACAACCAACAGGATGCAGAAAATGCTTTCCAAGAGTTCATTGCATCCTGAAGTATGGATTTTTACACTACAGGAATAAACAAACTTATTTCTTGTTGGCAAAAATGTGTTGATGTAATAGTTCCTATTTTGATTAATAAAGATGTGTGTGAGCCTAGTTATAAAGATTTAAAATTCACAGTCTGAAACAGCAATTACTTTTGCACCAACCTAACAGCTATGACTGTAGGATAATGGGGAATAGTAGTTGTCACAGCAGGCATCCTTCTCTTGTTCTTGAATTTAGTAAAAATGCACTAGTGTTTTACCATTAAATACAATGTTTGCTTTCTGTTTTTTGTTGGATGCTCTTCATCAACTTGAAAACATTTCCTTGAATTTATTCCTAACTTGTTGCAAATATTTATCAGAAATAATATTCAAATGCTGTTTCATTATGAGGTCATTGTGTGTTTTTGCTTTATTCTATTAATGCAATAAATGACATTACTATATTTCCCATTATAAATCCTCCTTACATGTTCATTTGGCCTTGTTATATTATTATTTTAAACTGTTCAAGGATTTGATTTGTTAATATTTTATTTAAGATTTTTATATCTTTATTCATAATGGAGACAGATTTATAGTTTTTTTATGTTGTCCTTGTCAGGTTTTGCTATTAGGTTGTTGAATGAATTCAGACTGTTTCCATCCTCTTCAATGCTATTGAACAGTCTTAACAGTATAGGAATTACAAATTTCTTAAACTTTAAGGCAAAGAAAAGATTAACCAATTCTGGTTTAAGATGGTGACGTAGGAAAACACTGAACTCACCTCCTCCCAGACACAAAGAATCTACAGCTACACAGGGAACAAATCTCTGAAAGAAATCCAGAAACTGAGTGACATTGGGCAAATGAGAAAAAAAAACTACATCGAAATAGGCAGAAGAGGCTGAGATACAATCTCACAATAAACCTGAAACCATAAAACTCTTAGAAGCAAACACAAGAGGTAAGCTCCTTGACATAGGTCTTAGTGATGATTTCTGGGTGTGAAACCAAAGGCAAAAAGCAAAAATGAATAGATGGAACTATATCAAACTAAAAGCTTCTGCACAGCAAAGGAAACCATTAACAAAATGAAAAGACAACATATAGAATATCAGAAAATGTTTGCAAAAAAAAAGAAAGAAAAAAATTTGCAAATCACACGAGGACTGTCCAGAAAAAAAATCCAGCCATTGTCAATATAATAAGAACAGTTACATGGCTGGATACTTTCTAGATAGCCCTCGTATAGCTGATAAGGAGTTACTATAAAATATATATATATACAAAAATAATTTATATGACTCAAAAGCAAAAAAATAACAATCTAATTAAAACATGAGCCTAAGATCTGAATAGGCATTCTTCCAAAAATACATACAGATGACTAACAGATATTTCAAAACTTGCTCCACATCATTAATTGTCAGATAAATGCAAATCAAAACCACAATGAAATATCACATCTGTCAGAATGGTTATTATAAAGAAGGCAATAACAAGTGTTGATGAAAATGTGAAAAAAAAGGAATCCCTGTGCACTTTGGTAGAAATGTAAATTGGTACAGCCAATTTCTTCAAAAAATTAAAAATAGAACTATCACATGACCAAGTAATTTTACTTCTGGATATTTATCTGAAGAAAATAAAAACACTAAGATATATGCACTCCCATATTCACTGCAGCATTATTTACAATAGCAAAGATATGGAAACAACCCAACTATCCATCAATGGATGAATGAATGAAGAAAATGTATATACATACAAGGTAATATTATTTATCCATAAAAAAGAATGACATCTTGTCACTTGCAACAAACAATATGGATGGACTCTAAGGGCATTTTGCTAAGTGAAATAAGTCAGACAGAGAAAGACAAATACCTCATGATCTTCCTTATATATGGAATGTAAGAACTCAACCCCACAAAATGAAGTTCACAGATACAGAGAGCAATTGGTGGCCAGAGGGGGTGGATTGGAAAAAAATGCATGAACTATTCTTTTTTTAAGTTTAAATAAATTGGAAATAAATAAATAAAATAATCATGAAAGATTTAACTCAGAAGCAGCCAGATGGAAAAGATGCATAGGGCAAGGTATGGGAAAGTATGTGGAGCTTCCATGTTCTCTCCAAGTGTGTGTGTCACTCACCTAAATCTCTATGTGTTCATCAACCCAGAAGCTCTCTAAATCTCATCCTTTTGAGTTTTTTAGGTGGCATCATTACATTGGCATAATTGACAACACTAGCCAGTTGGTGACTGATTCAACCTCCAAGCCCTCCCACCTTCCCAGAGGTCAGGCAGGTGGGACCAAAAAAATTCCAACCCTCTAATCACAAGATTGGCTCCTCTGACAACCAGTCTCCAATCTTAGTGGCTTTCAACATCACCTCATTAACAAACAAAAGACACATTTTAATGACTCTCACCACTTAGAAAATGACAAGTGTTTCCAAAGTTCTGTGACAGACATGGAGATGAAGACCAAATACACGTTTATTATAAATCATAATATAACAGCAGCTTTATGCTGCATATAAGAGACTCATTTCAGCTTTAAGGATGCACACACAGATGAAAGTGATGGGATGGAAAAGATATTCCATGCAAATGGAAACCATAAAAAAGCCATAGTAGCTATATGTGTATCAGACAAAACAGATCTTAAAACAAAGATTGTAATAAAAGACAAAGAAGAACATTATATATAATGATAAAGGGGTCACTCCAAGAAAGCATAAAACATTGTAAATATTTATGCACCCAATATAGGAGCATGCAAATATTTAAAACAAATATTAATGCATCTAAAGGAAAATATAGTCAATATCACACTTTTATCAATGGATCATCAAGACAGAAAACCAGTCAGGAAACACTGGAGATAAGAACAGAAGGACTTAACAAACATTTACAGAACATTTCATTGAAAAGCAGTAGAATAAACATTCTTGTTAAGCACAAATGAAACATTCTGTAGGGCAGATCATATTAGGCCACAAAACAAGGCTTAATAAATTTAAGAGGAATGAAATAATTTCTAAGATCTTTTCTGACCACAACTATATGAAACTAAAAATAAATTACAAGAACAAAAGTGGAAAAAGCACTAGTATGTGCTGATTAAACAACATGCTACTGAACAACCAATGGGTCAAAGAAATAAAAAAGGGAAAGCAAACAATATCTTGAGACAAATGTAAATACAATATACCAAAACTTATGGAAGACAGCAAAAGCAGTTCTAAAAGAGAAGTTCATTGTGATAAATGCCTATGTCAATAAACAACAAATATTTCAAATAAACAACCTAACTTTATACCTCAAGGAACCAGAAAATGAAAAACAAACTAAGCCCAAAGTTAGAAGAAAGAAAATATCAGAGCAGAAATAAATGACATAGAGAGTAGAAAGACAATAAAGAAGATAAATAACACTAAGAGCTGGTTTTCTGTAAAGAAAATAAAACAAAGCTGTAGCTAGACTCACCAAACAAAAAAAGAGAGGACTCATATAAAATCAAAAATGAAAGAGGAGACATTACATCTGATACCACAGAAATACAAAGGATTATAGAATAATTAATTATATGCCAGCAAATTGTACAACCTAAAAAAGAAATAGAAAAACCACCTAGAAACACACAACCTACCAAGACTGAATCATGAAGTAATGGAAAATCTGAACAGACCAATTGCTAGTAAAGGGACTGAATCAGTAATCACAATTTCTCAACAAACAAAGGTCTAGGAGCAGAAGGCTTCATGGTAAATTTTACTAAATATTTAAAGAAGATGTAATACCAATCCTTCTCAAACTCTTCCAAACTCATTTTACAAGGCCATCATTACATTGATACAAAAATGAAACAAGGAAAACAATAAAAATGAATTTAAAAAAATATAAAACAAATAGGTAAAAAAAAAAAAAGAAACAAGGAAAATACTATTAATAGAAAGGAAAATTACAGGCCAATATCCCTGAAGAGTATAGATGCAAAAATCCTCAACAAAATATAGCAAACAATACATTGAAAGGATCATACATGATGATCAAAGTAGGATTTATCCCTGAGATGCAAAAGTGGTTCCATCAATGCAATACACCACAGGAAAAAACTGTGTGATCATCTGACTGGCAGCATTCAACCTCCATTCATGAAAAAAACTCTCAACAAAGTGAGTATAAAGGGAATGCAATGAAGTCCAGATATGACAAGTTCACACTGACATCATATTCAATGGTGAAAAACCAAAAGCTTTTCCTCTAAGTTCACAAACCAAACAAAGATACCTACTACTGCTACTTCCCAGTACTGTAAGTCCTAGCCAGGTCAATTAGGCAAGAAAAAGAAATAAAAGTATCCAGATCAGAAAAAAAAGAAATAAAACTCTATTTGCAGATCACATGACATTCTACATAGAAAACCCTAACAACTCCACCAAAGAATTGTTAGAACAAATGGATTCAACAAAGTTGGATACAAAATCAATATAAAAAAATCAACAGCATTTTTATACATTAATAACAAATTATCAGAAAGAGAAATTAAGAAAACAATCTTAGTTACAATGGTATCAAAAAGAATACCTAAGAATTAATTTACTCAAGGTGAAAGACAGAACAGTCTCTTCAATAAATGGTGTTGGGAAAATTAGACAGCCACATGCAAAAGAATGAAACTGGACCACTATCTTATACCATAAACAAAAATAAACTCATAACTGATTAAAGTCTTGAACACAAGACCTGAAGCCATATAACGCCTAGCAGAAACAAGGTGGTAAGCTCCTTAACATAGGTCTTGACATGATATTTTGGATTTGACAAAAGCAAAAATGAACAAGAAGCTCTATATCAACCTAAAAAACTTCTGCACAGCTAAGGAAACCACCAACAAAATGAAAAGGTAACCTATGGAACAGGAGAAAATATTTGCAAGTCATGCATCTGATAACAGGTTAATATGCAAAATATAGAAAGAATTCATGTAACTCAACAGCAAAAAAACAAACAATCTGATTAAAAAATGGGCAGAGGATATGAATACAGTTTCCCAAAGACATAAATGTAGCCAACAGGTACATGAAAAAGTGCTCAACATCAGGGAAAAGTAAATTAAAATCACAATGAGCTATCATGGCAAGCTTGTCAGAATGTCTTATCATCAAAAAGATGAGATAATGAGTGTTCATAAGGATGTAGAAAAAAGGAAACCTTCATGCACTATTGGTGGAATGTAAATTGGTGCAGCCACCACAGAATCCTCAAAATAATTAAAAACAGATCTACCTAATATGATCCAGCAATTTTACTTCTGGGTGTTTTCTGAAGAAAACAAAATCACTATCTCGAAAAGATACCTAGACCCCCATGTTCACTATTTATGAAAGACAAGATACAGAAACAACCTGAGTATCCATCATGGATGAATTGATAAAGAAAGTTATATATAAATATATAAATACATACATACATACATACATACACACACTCACACACACACAGAAAATATTATTCAGCCATAAAAAAGGATATCCTGCTACATAAGGGCTATCCAGAAAAATTCCAGCCATAAATGCCTTTATCTTTCATGTTACGTGGTTGGATACTTTCCAAACAGCCCTCATATGTGACAACATGTATGGAACTTGAGGGCATTATGCTAAGTGAAACTAGCTATACAGAGAAAGACAAATATTGCATGATCTCACTTATTTGTAGAATCTAAATACAAATAGAAACCAAACTCCAATACAGAGACTACATAGGTGATCGGTGGTGGGTGGTGACGGTGGGGGGTGGTGGTGGGGGGTGGTGGGAGTGGTGGGGGTGTGGTATGGCCCTCTCTATACTCATATAAAAAGGGTAAAGGTGGTAAAAAGGTACAAGCTTCCAGTTATAAGTCTTGGGGATATAATGTACACCTTGGTGACTACAGTTAACAATACTGTATTATATACTTGAAAGTTACTAAGAGAGTAAATTTTAAAAGTTCTGAGCAGAAGAAAAAAATTGTAACTGTGTAATGAATATAAACTAAACACACCAGGATGTTGGAAAAAATGTAGCCATAAATGCCTCTATTTTTCATTTTACATGGCTAGATACTTTCTGGACAGCCCTGATACTTTGGTGATCATTTTGCAATATAGTATACATATATTAAAGCATTAAGTCATTCACCTAAAACTAAAGAATGTTATATATCAATTATATTTCAATTAAAAAAAGATCATCCTCTGAAATCTAAGAAAGATGTTAACAAAATGGGTATCTATCAATTGTCTTCAAAGATAAAGGTGTAGCTTCAGGAAGGAGGGACTGTGAGCAATGTAATTTGTAAGCTGCCTGATCTAAGGTAATGGTGATCTGAGGAACTGGAAAAATTAAAAGTAAGATTTTTGTCAATCTTCATTAGTATAAGTGATAGGGTATCTGATTCCAGGTCACCTCACCACTTATTTATACAGAAACATCTCTGACATAAAGACAACAAATTAGGCTTGGTACGTAAGAATAACTAGAAATCTTTTAAAAAATAAAAGGCTTTTTCCCTTGTGTCAAAAGGGAAAGGATGCCCTGTATTCTCTTTTCTTAGAGCATTTCCTGGAGCAGACTTGTAATTTTATTACTAATTTCTTTGCATATAAATATACATCTTTTAAAAAGTTAACTAAGCCTCTTGCCAGTACACAACCCAAGCAAGTCTTTCTCAGGGGCTTTGGGATCATTTGTTTGAAACATCAAGGAAGATCGATCTGATCTCCTGATCTCTGAGTTTAGACTTGGCACCTGGCTCCTCGTCATAACCACTTGTTCATCCTAAAGATACTGAGAAGTCTTATTTTCCCCCTGGATAAAGACAATTAGCTAACACAAATAGCCACCCCAACTACCAGTGAATTTAGGATGAACTATGCTTGGCAAATTGTGCTGCCAAATCCTCAGGACAAGCAGTTTGTCTTGAGCACATGTAAGTAATATAAAATGAGTTACATCTGCCGAGTACCTAAGTAGTGAGAACTCTTCGTCTTTGCAATTTCGTTAGCAGATTGCCTGTGATGGATGCAGCAATCTGGTTTAATGTTTATTCCATAATAAAGCTTTTTAGTTATTTTCTGTATTTGTAGAGAGGAATTTCTTGGTTGGTAGATTTTCGGTTATTTCCCCAACAGCTTCCATGACCTGAAACATCCCTCCCAAAACATTCAGTAAATTGAATCCTGAATGCACCAATCAACTTCTGGACAGAAACCTACTCCTGTACTTAATTGTCCGTCAGGTCCCCCATGCAAACATCTGTATCATTCTGAAATAGCTATATCTACATCTATCTCCAGCATCTCTCTGCAACTTTGCATACATTATATGGGCCATGATGACTTACAGGTACCTCCCCTCCCACAGGCTGGGCTGAGTTTAGTCAGAACTGACCCTCTGGCGTCCTTTCTAGCAGGCTAACTACACGCAAAATTT
>PVJL010011616.1:0-41687 GCA_004026885.1 Lyroderma lyra
GGGCCCCTCTGCGGGGACAGGAGGAGACAACGTAGCACTGCGGGCCCTGCCGGGGCCCCTCTGCGGGGACAGGAGGAGACAACATAGCACTGTGGGTCCAATGTCACGTTCCAGAGTTGGAGCAGTTGGGGAAGCTCCGACTGCCCATCTCTGGTTCCTTTGCTCCCTTGAGTTCACCTCCCCACTCTCCTACCAGGGTTGTCTCCGCCTCGTACCCTGACAGCATTTGATTCTTTGTCTCGGGGTTCTTCAGTACCTCTATTGTCAGTAGTCAACGGGAGATTTTAGGGCCACACAGCAGCACCCATTACAATCACAACTGTGTGATTTAGTCCTCTGCTTTTCCCTACCATTTTATCATATAATTTTATATTCTCTAACAGCACATCTGTTCTTCTGTGATTTTGAACTGTATACACACAGAATCATGCGTTTCATCCTCTATCTTATTTATTGTTGAGCATTGTGTTCTTGAGATTCAACGGTGGTGTTGTGTGCACTATTGTTTATTTTCTCAGAAATTTACATTGAATGAATAGACCACAACATATTTTTCCCATTTTTCTGTTGATGGGCATGTAGATTATTTCTGCTTTATTGATTAATTCATCTATTTTTGTGTCATTATTAACTGTCACGCTAGAAATATCCATACATGTTTCACTAAGTGTTCAGTATACGTTTTATTAGATGTACGTCTAAATATTTACCTAGTGTATTAAGCCAGTCAGTGAAAGCTAGGTTATGCTGCGGTAACAAACAAAATTCCAATCTCAACAGCTTACATCAAAAGTCTTTTGATTTTCTTTAGTTGTGACCATGTATCTCCATTTCAGGTTGACTGTGACTCTGCTCTGAATCACCCTGCCTCCCGGGCCTGGGTTGATGGAGTACCCCTGGTTTAACACATTGCCAATCTCATAAGAAAGCAAATGCATGTAGTCAAAGCAATATATACGAGGGCTGTCCGGAAAGTATCCAGCATGCAACATGAAAAATCAGGGCATTTGTGGCTGGATTTTTTCTGGATGGCATATATAATATATATGTGTATATATAGATATATCTATATATTTTTTTCAACATGCTGGTACTTAAAGCTTGTACTTGGAAATGACACATGGCCATTGGTCAAAGTGCATCTCTTGGTGAAGCCTGACATCAGAATGTCAGGAAGTAATATCCTTGCCCAGGAGGCATTTTGGTTTGCGTTTTCCTGAGCAGTAAAGACTGAAAAAGGTTCCCAGTGCTCAGTACACCTTTAGTTTCCCTTTCTGTGTTATCCTTGTATGATTCTTTGTTCATTTTTCTTTTTAATTTTGTTTTAATAGTATCGATTGATAGAAATCAATAGTGTTGAATATAGAGTGAAAGTTGGGGAGAGAGTGTAACATTCCACACTGTGAGACAAAGGATTAGACCAGATCTTTCTGAATCCAGATTTGACACTAAAATTTGTTTCAGATGAGCAATGTGTTTCATGGTATCATTTTCATTTTCTTCCGATATATTACTTAGTAAGCATTTAGAAAACACATTCTTTTTCACTTTTTCAATTTTTAAAAGAATAGCCATTAACCACATTGAATATTTTGTTTATTGCTCTTCAATATAATGTAACTCACTGGGTTAGCAAATCAGAATAGGACAGAGTTGGGCTGTAAGCTGCACTGTGATGCATTTAACATTTATTTTTTTTAAAACTATTTTAAAAATTTTTCAATTTTCAATTACAGTTGTCATTCAATATTATTTTATATTAGTTTCAGCTGTTCAACATGGAGATCACACATTAATATAATTTGCAAAGTGACCCCCCTAACTAGTCTAGTACACACCTGGCACTATGCGTATTATTGAGGGGATTGTTTCTCATTATTCAGGCACATACTGAGAGAAATAATGAACCTACAGAAGTATGACTTTGCCAGCTCACAAGGGCAACCCTAGGTACTCAGTAATTTAGCACAAGAACGGACGTGAACCTCTGAGAAATCGTGCTCAAAACGGAGTGGGAAGGGTCACGGGCAGGTACAGGGTGTGTGACGCCGGCCTGCAGCTGAGCGCGGGGCAGTGGTCTGGGGCTCGCAGCTCCAGGTCGTGGCCTGTGCTGTCTGAGGACGACCACTCTTGCTTTACCCATGAACAGAAACAGATGAGCATGTCAAGGAAAGGTAATCGTGCACGTTTAACCAAAGAACGCATTGAAATCAATCATTCTCTTTACTGTGACAATGTAGCCTAGGAGTCCCGGGCCAAATTTCCTGCTTGATCAATTTTTATTTTTGGCGGATGACAAGCTTTTACATTGAAGCATCACAATCATAAAGGAGACATTCACTAATGTTTATAAAGTTACCTCTGCTAGAAATGACGCTGATACGATAGCAACCTGGTGGGTTGGGACAGAAGGGAGGCTGAGAGGTGACCGACTCACCTGAAGGACCCCTTCCAAGATCAGAGATTTCAAAGGAAACTTCCACAGTCCTGTCTTCTGAAGGAGCTTGAAGGCTACTTAGGAGACAGAGTGACACATGAATTGGGGATGATAGTTCCAAAGGGCATTCTTTGTCTCTCGTCTCAGTGGGACAGATGCCCAAGGTGGTCCCAGACTCATCTGCAGTTTCTCTTGGAGAAATTCATGATTCTTGACTTCCATGATAGTGCATTGAATTGTGATCAGAGGGGCCGTGTTTTTGTTTGTTTTGTTTTGTTTTGTTCATACAACCCACGAGCTCCTGTCTGTATTCCTAGGGACGCTCTGTTTTACAGTTCATTTCCTTCAGAACCCACAAAACATCAGGTTACCCATTGGGAATCTATTAAAAAGGTACCAAATTTAGGTGGATGGGAGAAAAATAGGAGGCCAGTGAGGCCAGTGACACTGAGAAGTGACTTGTAAGGTTGAGTGATGGCTCCTCCTGCTGGAGACACGTGGGAAGAGAGCTGTGACAGAGGCGTGGGGAGAGGAGGGGAGAGCCAGGGAAAAAGAGACTGAAGGGGACAAAGTGGTAACGACGAGGTTCAACTGCGACAAGACCCAGCGCTCCCGAGGGACACCGGGCGTTTGGTTGGTCATGAGAAAGCACTCTGTAAGCGGCAGAGCTGTGCAATACAGTAACAAACAGGCAGCCTCTGCCCAGCAGTAATGGGGTCAGTGGCCTCTTGGGGAGGAGATGCCCCTTGGAAAGCAGAACGCCTGTGTTCAAACCCTGGCTTCACGCGTGCTTCGGAGTCTCATAGGTAAACAGGAATAATTGTCCCTGCCTCACTGGGTTGTTGGACAATGAAATCAGTTCATCAGGAAAGGATTTTAAATAGTGCCTATTACATAATCAACATGCAATGAGTGTTAACTACATTTACTTGCTTTAGATTCTTAAAGCATCTATTTCTTATGACCAGCAATGCTGTCCATCCTGAAGGACGGTTCAGAAAATCAAGTGATCCGGTGGGTAGAAAAGAGCTTTGCAGACTCAGGGAATTATCATTTCCTGGGATACAAGCGCATTTCTGTATTCAGCTTAACCTGTTCTGCACTAGTAAATAGAAAAGCAGGTACTGGAATCCAGGTGCTACGTTCCTGTCTCCTATGAAGTATGGTGATTTTTTAAAATTTATTTTTGTTGTTAGACTTATTGGGGTGACATCTGTTTAAATATGGTCATTTTTATTTGATTAAAGATAAGCGCCTCCTACTTAAAGTTCTGAGTCCAAATCGTGTGAAATTGGGCCAACAGTGTTTCCATGGAGTGAAAGGTAATGGAAAACCCTCTCTGCTGGTTGGGAACCTCTGTGTCTGAATGGTGTAGGAGAAGAGTTTTGCCACGAATTGTCTTTGTGAAAACATCAAGTAGCTCCTTAAAGTGTCCTGGTCACGTGTTGTACAATGAGAAGGCACTCGCAGAGGTCGTGATAACTGCTGACACAAAGCGTGTCCTGTGTCGGGTGCTGGACTCACCATGTCATAGGTTTTAGCGCATCCGCTTCTCACAAACGCGTACGGAATATTCTCGTTACGCACAGAAGGAAATGATGCATGCGTCTTTAAGCATCTGACACAAAATCGTAGTCTTACGGGGCGGGATTTAGGTCCAAGTGTGTCTGCATCCAAACCTGCTTCTCGATCAAGTATTCCAGGATGCCCTTGGCCCTGATGGTTCTGGTGGCCTCCTGCTCTCCATTTTTCCAATCTTTCCTCTTTCTCTTAAAAACAAACGTTTCACTCTTTCTGCCCTCGTTATCTTTCCGTTTACTAGAGGTAAGAATAGTACCTACCTTGAAGGTTTGTTTAAAGAATTAAACCAATTAGCATGCACAAAGTAATTTGAAAAAAGCAAAGCATTTAGCAAATATAAATACTTATTATGGCTTTTCCTTCCTGTTTCTGTTTTTGAAGCAAACTTGCCATGCTACGAAATTTGCAAAAACAAAACAATGGCTTCTATTTACTGAGCTACTAGCGCACATGTTACTGATATGCCCCGTCATCCTCACTTTATTGTGTATTTCTTACAGACAAGGAAGCCCCCTATGTAATTGGATGGACCATTAAATTCATGGAATTAACATGGACACAGTACCATCATCTAATCCGCAGACCCCGTTCAAGTTTTGCCAATTAACTCAGTACTGTCCTTTATAGCAAAAGGAGGCAGTCCAGAGTCACCCCTCGGATTAAGTTGGCATTTCCCTTTAGCCTTCAATATCAAAACATTCCTCAGCTTTTCTTGACCTTTAGGACCTCACCACCTCTGAAGGCTATGGGTCAGCTTTGTGGGGTTTTGCCTGTGTTTTTTTTAAAGAGCCCCTCCTTTGAGTGTGTCTGATGTCCCCTCAGAATTAGATTCAGTTTGTGCATCTTCAACAGGAATGTCACAGATCGTGACATACAGTTTCGATTTGACCCATTATTGGTGATGTTAACTTTGATCATTCGATCTCTGTTTAGCTTCTCTGCTGAAGAATTACATTAAAAAATTTTTTTTGAATTGATAAGAATTTGGGGGGGGGGAGACACTTCTTTTATTATGTCTTCATGTGAGCTTAATTGACCCCCATGTTTATCTCATTTTCTGCTCAGAT
Organism: Lyroderma lyra; assembly: GCA_004026885.1. Lineage (NCBI taxonomy): Eukaryota > Metazoa > Chordata > Mammalia > Chiroptera > Megadermatidae > Lyroderma > Lyroderma lyra. Next base: position 5,086 of record PVJL010011616.1, read on the forward strand.
GTTGTTGTAAGGTAGGTTTTATTTTTAAAAATGAAGAAACTGATATTCAAAGAGGATAAGTGTCTCTCCCAAGCTATGTGGCCATTAGGTAGTCTGTGATACTGTGAATCTTCGGTTGCATTGAGATGATGGAAAAATACTCCCCCACAAAAAGCAGGCCTTGCTCCCGTCAGTAACGGCCGGGCAGAGGCAGGGAACGCTGCCGTTTCTGGAGTAGGACTTTCTCCATAGTCCCTAAGAGCATAACTGAGACCATCACTGTTCCTAGAAAGAGTCAGAAATGGGTCCTACTCCTTTTAATTCTCTGGTTCTTTGAAGCCAAGAAGTGAGAACCATGATTAAAAAGAATTGCTCCTTTCCTGAGTTACCCTTTTCTCCCCAGGTCTCTAACTTTGAAACAAAACAATCTATGGACACATATGCAAAGAGGTTAGCAACATGCCTAAGAGAATCCACCTTGCAATCTTCTCAAACCCTACAGAAAGACTAGGCATTTTGTTAAAAAGATTGCTATGTGGATTATCAAAGAATCCTGTAAGCTTCAGATTAATAAAGCAGTATGCTGTAAAAAAAATCATAAATACAATTTTTTTTAAAAAGGAGACAGAGAGACATAGTCATAGACAGAGAGAACTTGAGCCTAATGAGCTGATTACTGGAAACCAAACCAAAACTATGTCAAAGAAAGTGCATTCTTGATGACTGTAGACAACATTTTAAAGTGGAATTTAAACTCAGAGCTTCCTTTCAAGAGCTCTCTGCTCTGCTTTCAAAAGAGAAAAAAAATGCTTCTATACATTTATTTGCCATGTACTTTCAAAAAACAACTAACGTTTATTGAAAATCTGCTATGTGCTTAGAAAACTAAATGCCTGTGTCAGTATTTTTTAAAAAGTACTAAATGATACCACTACTATATGGAATCTAAAAATAGCCAAACTTGTAGAAACAGAATAAAGTGGTGGCTACCAAGGGAAGGGGACTCGGGAAACAGGAATGATGTTTAAGGCTACAAACTTGCAGCTAGCGGTAAATATAATAAGTCCTAGAGAGCGAATGCACACTATGGTGACTATAGAAATGTTATTTATTATAATCGTAAAAATTGCTAAGAGACTAGATCGTAATTCATCCAGCCACAAAAGAAAAATGATAATTATGTGATGAGTTAGAGGTGCTAACTGTTGCTTTAACAGCAATCATACTACAATGTATAAATGTATCAAATTAATATGTTCTACAATGTTATATGTAAAATATATTTCATTTTTAAAAATCAAGGAAAAATAATTCAGAGAAGCAGGTGTGAAAGACGGAGGGGTAGTGATCAGCACATAAGAAATCTCGGCAGGGATGAAATCACTTGTAAGGGTGGGAATTTGGAGCTGGTTCTATACGAGCCCACACTTAAAACTCTCTTGTGTCCTCAAGCCTTTGCTGTCTGCTGTGTGTCTCAGGATTGGGCACTGCTGTCTCCCCAACTGTCCAAGCAGAAGCCCTGGATCTCACTTCCTTCTTTCAGGGACCCCCAAATGTCAATGATCAAGCCCTAATAATAATCACTCTCAAATGTCCCTCCAGTTAATAAGATTCTCTCCATCTCACAGTAGCAAAAAACTGGTTTCTGGTTCATATGGTCCCAATTCTTTGCCTCTCCCTCAGTCCACACCTTTGCCACACTGCATGGGCAGCTGCATGCATTTCTCCATCCCTGACATTGTGCTTGCCCTTGGAACTTGCTTTCACTAGTGCAATAGGAGAGGAAGAGAGACTGTCTGTGAGGGTGGAGATAATTTGTAATCCATGCTGCCAGTTATGCTATTAGTGACGTGTGATAACTGACCACTCAGAATATGTCCATCACACATAAGACTTGCATTTTTCATTTCATTTCATTCTAATGAATTGAAACAAATTGAAATGGCCACCTGCAGCCAGTGGCTACCCTACTGGGCAGTGCAGTGTTGCAAGATGGCTCTCTGTTTGCTCTCGAACATGTCTATTCTATCACGGAGGTAAACATGCTCAGCTTGCCCACTGATCTAAAATGAACGAGAGGCACACAGTGCAGAGCAACTGCTGCTGAGCCCAGTGTAGATCCACTGTCCTCCCACAAACCTGCATGGAAGAGATTGTCCTGCTGCTTTAAGCTGCTAAGCTTGGGGCGATTTGTTATGCAGCAAGTCTAGCTGATGCACTAGGCCTAGGTTGTTGCTTGTTCCTCACCTCTTCTATATATTGGGATCCATGTATTCTTTGAACACTGCAAATCTAGTCTCATCACTCTACTCCTCAGTATCCTTCAGGGGTTCCCCACTGTCCTCATCGTAAAATGAAGCTTCTTCACATGAGTTCCCAGGTTCTTGATTATCCTCCTTTCACTTCCTTCAGCAGTCACCTACGTTTTCCTTTCACTTAAAAGTCACCTCAATCCCTATTATTTCCTCTACCCGAATTTTAGCCCACTTAAGTATGACTCATTCTCAAGACTTGGCTTGAAGCTATTTATTTTTGGAAAGCTGTGACTGACCCCCTCCCGCTTTGGGAAGGCTGTGTCCCCTCTTTCTGCTCCGGGCACCAAGTCATCCCTTTAGAAACTCTCATCTTCCGCATTGCAATAGATAGTTTTCCTTGTCTCTGTTTCCCACTATGCCATCAATGCTTTGAGCAGAAGAACTGCGATGGTTAGTAATTCCAGGAGAGTGTTGGGGACATAGCCATGGAATAATACATTAGTTTCAAATAAATAAACTACCTGGTAAGAACTAGGGCTGACGTCCTCGTCATTGAACTTTTGAGTTTAATATCCCTCTTAAATTGCGGTTGTCTCAACCACGCCAGACTTAGGGGCCAGGTTGCAAGAAGAGGCACAGAGTTTTAAATCACCATACCATGTTATGCAAATGCAAACCCACATGTATTATTGGACTTCAGTGACACACGCTGTGCCTGATATAGACAGTCAAGGGGGCTGCAGAGGAACCCGAGTTTAGGAACCAGAGTGCTGCAGTGCGCTCTGTCACTCACCAACTATGTGGCCTTGCTACCTATTAAAATGAATTCAAACCTCGGTTTCTTTTGAAACACAGACTCATCATTTCTCCCTCAGAGCATTCATGTGACAGAAAAGGGAAAGTGCAAACTAAATTCCTGGGCTGTCATGCATGGGGGTGCATGACCAACGGCGGGTGATGCAGGTCTCTGTGTCTGCGGACGTCCTCGTTCTTGGTGATAGTGAAAGAGGATTGAGTTTTCCCATCTTTCTTATTTGTGGGCCCTGATCCCTGCAGTCACCCATGTCTTGTCTGCTTCTGCTCCCCTGTACATGTTCATGCAGAGCCCCAAGTAAGTACTTGGCCACAGGCATTTAGACCTGCCCATAGACTGGTGCAGACTATTTTTGGAAGGACACAAAATCAGCTGCGAAATCTTTCCCCTGTTTGACCCTCCGTGATCCTCAGTCCCATGTCTCCGACTCCTGCACTCGCTCGTAGGGACTCTCTTCTCTCTCCCGCCCCCACGAGGGTTCTCAAGTAGGATGTGTGGTTTTGGCCCTCGGTACAAACACAATTCTAGCCTCATACTCTAAACAGTGTTGCTTTCATTGTCTTCAATTATAGGGTGTTTGGTGGAGGTGTCATGATTCTTTAAATAAGCACGGGACTTGAAGTCCAAACACCTGGGCGTGCTTCCTGGCTCCGTGCTATGTATATCCGCTGGGTTCATTTTCAGTACTTACCATTTGAACTTCTGTTTTCCCATCTGCTACAATAAGAATGATAATGTCTAACTCAGAGGTTGTTCTGGTGACTAAAGGAGAAGACATCCAAATACCTAAAGTACGAGTCTGTGATCTTACTCACAGTGGGGACAGTGCGCTGTGTGCTAACAGCACCTCCAATCCCGCCCTCCACGCCAGACAAACACCTGAGCCCTGACATTTTGGGGAGAGGGGAATCACCATGGACTCCATTACCCATGCTGCATGGAATCCAGAAGCCTGGCTTAAATCCCACAGCCTTTGGGGCAATGAATAGATTTCCGGAAATGACCAGAAGTGAAAGTGTCATCCGTCTTGTCATCACCTCATGAGATGCGGACTGTACACCATATGTGTTTGCATTCACAGGTACAGGTTCAAACACGTACACTAGGCATGAATCTCCTCTCTCACTCGTGCACTAACCCACTCCCAGGCTCGGCTGCTTCTCAGAGCACGCGCTTGGCAGTACCTGGGCCACCCTGCTACTTCTGAGTTCTAACCTCCGCCACCCCATAGCAGACACCTCATTGAAAAGGCGGCTCTCCTACCCTTGCGATGCGGCAGCCTCCTCTCAGGACCCCTCGCCCGATGTCTGTTCTCACTGTACCTGTGTGGCTCCGAGTCCTTGCAGATGATGACCCCTGTGCTGTTTTCCAGTTTCTAATCCTGCCCCTCTTCAGATCAGACACTTGCCTCGTTGGTGACAGTAGTGGAAGGAATTTGGGAGCAAAGGATGTTGGTCTCCATGTTCAACATGTTAGCTTATGTTAGCTTTGCCACCTGCAAATTCCCTTCTACTGGTGAGGAGCCCTGGACTAGAAACGCAGACGCCTGGGCCAGCGTGCTGGTTCCCACCCGCAGGTGGCCCTGGTGTCGGCTGCTACGTACGTTGTCATACAGACCAAACCCCCGGCCTGGTACTTCCGGGTTCCGCTCTGACTCATCGGCTACAGTAATCATGTGTTTACTAATAAATTTTATTAAGTGTATTGGGGTGATGTTAATGAATAAGATTAGGAACGTTTCCATGGGGTACAATTCTGTAATACACCATTTGTGCATTGCGTGTGTGTTTATACCCCCCAAAGTCAGATCTCCTTCCGTCACCCTATGTTTGACCCCTGTACCCCCTTCCACCTCCCCCACTCCCCTTCCCCTCGGGTGACCACCAGACTGTGGTCTGGGTCTGAGTGTTGGTTTGTTTCTTTCTCTTATTTGTTTGTTGCTTTCAGTTTTATCCCACATATGTAACCGAGATTTAAACAATACATGCTTAGGACGGAACATATTTTCATTTTATAACAAAATTTATTATCAATTTCGTTCGGTATTGTTACCAACAATTAGTTAATTAAATTAGACGATTGCTAGGAGAGCAAATATAAGGTCTTGTTATGGAAGCTAACTCTTTCCTTCCATCCTTCTTTCCACAAATATTTCCTCCCTCTCTCCCTCTATTCCTTCTTTCTTCAAAGAATACTTCGGAAAACACATTTGCGTTCTACAGCAGGGTGACCTGTTGGTCTGGATGAAGACTACCTCCCAAAATGGACATGAGCTAGTTGGGGTAACTATGTGTTGCATTGAAATAGGTAGTCCATTTTGGAGGGACAGAGGGTGAGTCTTACTTACTTTGGAGGGCAAATAGCACTCCAGGTCTCCTGGAAGCCACCATGCTTCTTTGGTAGGTGGCTTACATCCCAGTAATGCAAATCAGGGGGCCATATCCTCTACCCTTTCACTTGAACCAATAAGGCACCAATACTCCAGTGTTTGCAATCTATGACCTAGTACAAGTCTGGGGATAGTTGGGTTTTCCAATTTTGAGAACACGGAGCCCAGGTAGTTTTCTGGCACCATCTTGCAGCAGCATCTCTGAGACTTTCTGGATGCTCACGTGGGAAGGCCAAGATTGTCTTAGGATCCCTTCTGCCTGGGTCTTCAGGTTCCGCTGTCAGTCCGTCCCTGTGCACGCATGCACTGCAGCTCATTCAGCCAACTCGCAACCCCCACCTTCCCTTCCTCCATCCTGCCTCCTGTCTCAAACTCGAAACAGCACCAAAACGCTGACACCGTGTTGTTTTCTTTACTCCATAATCAGAGCCATACCCCTTAAAGGGAGAGCTTGCTTTTGGAACTTTCTAACCTCATTCAGTAGAAGCAGTTTGTCCTTAACCCATGGGATGAGTCAGAGGAAGGATAGTCCATGCAGTAAAGTGCATCCTTGATGGAGTCCATCGTCCACACCCGTGTGAGTCAGGTTACTTTATTGACCGATGTAAACATTCAGTTTGTTATGCCATGTCTTTGTTGTTGTTAGTTCTGTGCCTCCTGCTCAGAATGACCCTCTTCCCTTTCTCTAACACTATCATTCTGAAATAATAGGCTTTTATTCCTATGTCCCAAGAGACTAAGTTCTTGGGGAGCATCTAAAGTCTTTCCTGTAGCCTGGTCTCTGGCGTGCTGCCGCGCACGTGCTGAAGGCCCAGTGACCAGGAGGTCTGCTGAAACGGGTGGAGCTAAAGCGCGTACGTCGCTCACACATCAGCCTCCTTCTTAGACCCTGAAACCCCTCCGAGGCCGTGGCCCCATCACACTCGTGGTACATCTCCTGGGGCTAGCATCTTGCTTGTCAAGTGTAGGGTTTCAGTAATTATTTTGTCAGTTAATGTATAAGCACACACCTGAGGAAAATCTGGCGTTTAGTCTGAACGCTTACCAAACACAGAGTGCTATCACTTAAGTAGTAGTCACCTTATTGGCCATTGCCCCCGCGTCACGTGAGTTCTCCTGAAGGACCAGGCTCTGTGAAGTCAGTCAGAAGACCTGGTAGGTGCTCCCTTCCCCGGGCAGCCTACTGTCACACAGCTCGCCATCGTGCCCTCTGCAGGCACCCTCTGTGACGAGAACACTCTGCTCTTTACAGACACTAATATTTCCTTGAAGCACGTTCTCCCTGACCTTCCCATAAAGGGAAAAATCTGCCTTTTCCAGGACAAATACTTGGCAGTTTGTTTAGAGTACAAACGAGGCTTGAGAAAGCCATGGAAAAATTTTCCTGAGGACAGGGGTCACTTGCCTAGTCAAGGAGTGAAGTGGGTCTATTATTTTTCTCAAATATATCCCTCAACAAGAAAAATTAACTTTACTGGGTAAATTTCAGCCTGAAAAATAATAGAGTATTTCTTTTGAGTAATTTTAAGATCCTTCTCTTCAAGAAGATCTAGGTCATTCATGTCTATTCACTTTATTATCTGCTTTTCTTTAAATATATAATGTGCTGAATTCTTCCTCAGACTTAATACATACCTCTCATGACTTCAGCAAATGCACCTATTAATTTTAAAATGTACATACTATACATACATACATATATAAACACATGTACACACATAACATGTACTTGAGATTATAAATTGGCACTAGATGTAGGATGTACGCAGTGTTATAATGAACATGTTGCTATCCCAGCAATTTCTGTGAGTGACTAGGGTACCACCAATTGTGACTGAAGTAAATGTAGGTGAAGCAAGTTACTTTTAAAAATAGGTGGAATATCTCCAAATCAAAATTTTATCTGGTATGTACGCAACAACATGAATTATTTTCTTTCTAAGTTTACTCACATGTACTACAGCCAACAATTGTCGCTTTACTACCTACTGCAGAGCAGTTCTGAGGTCAAGGTGACGATACACGTGAAAGCTCTCTGTGAATGGGAAACACTACAATGTGAGGCATTATTAACATTAGATTAAATATATTCTTACAAATGCGTAAAATGCCAACATAGATGAAGAGCTGAAGCATGTTACAGGCATGACACACATGACAGGATCAATTTTCTTTAGATTTCTTCCATTAAAATGACAGTTGTGCTGACTATTTAGTTGATAGAGTTGATAGTCATCTTATACACTAGTGTAACCAGTTGATACTGATTTCTTAATATTGGGTTAGAAAAATAGGGGTTGTCTTATACATGGGGACATCTTATACATGGAAAAATATGGTATTTGGTACAAAGTTATGATATTATTGAGGATAAAAAAAGGATGAGACTGCCATAACAGGTCTGTTTCCCCTGTCATGCAGAAAAGGTGGTCTCACTTTAGGTGCCTACCTAGTTTCTTGGTCGAAATTAGCTCTCAGCCACAGAAGGGCAGAGATTCAACCCATAATCCATGAGACCTTGAAGAAAACATCTTAAATACACCTTCAATTTATATTTCTGTAAAACTGAGGTAGACATTTCTTCATCAGCTTCACGGAATTGCTGCTATACATACATGAAGATACAAATGACTGTAAATAATGAATTTCCTGTAATTCCTGACTCAGTGTACAACCTATCAATGTCCTCGGTGAATGCCGATTATTTCTGCTGTTGTCATTTTATTCACTGTAGGTCTTACCACGATCTACCTTCAACCTGTTTCCAGTTATTTCAACCGATATATCCAGATGCCAATAAAATGATACCGATATGCCCACTGTTGTAGAGCCTGAGAAGCTTATCTCATTATTTCTCTGATTAAAACATTACCCTGCATGTTAAATGCCCACATTTTGCCCTTAATTTAAAGCTTCCATCACATTCTTGGTCTTGCGTGAAGCTACCATTCGCTACTCCATCTGGACATAATTGCTTCCTCCGTTAGGCGGTCGCACTCATTTTCTAAACGTCTCCTGCCACTTCTCCCTGGCATGAAGAGGAAATTCGGGGGTGTTAAAAGGAACACAGACCGGCCTTTGTCACTTGGCTCTATCATCCACCAGGGTTTGTTCCTGGACAGACAGTGTGACCTCCTTGCACTTCTGGTTTTCCATCCGTGTAAACGTGGCCCAGGTATCTGCCCACTGTTACAGAAAATCGCATATACCGAGTGTCTAGAACACGTTCTGTATTGATTTGGGGAACTTCCTCATAGAAAAGGCCAAATATAAGATTATTTCTCTGTGTGTGTTACTCTGTCCTATTTGCTAATCGCTCACTTCATGCTTTTGTCCCAAACCAAAAACACTACAAAAATTCTAGTCTGCACTGTGCTCTTGGTAGCACTACAAGGGACCAAAGTTAGCAAATGAGTTGAGTCAAAGATGCTCTCTGTATTACCTATACCTTACATAAAATACAACAATAATTTTAGTTATAGCTAATAATTACGGTATTTCAGACATTCTATTAAGTGCTTTAGATCTGTGGTGTTATTAGCAGCCTTCCAAATGTATTATTTTTCCCATAACTAACAGGACTCATGCCCTTGACCAAGGCGACGGCTCAGGTATTTGCCCAAAGAAGGTATGATTATGAAGAGTATACTTCTGATTACTCTGATTTAAATTTTTATGTTATTTTAAAAACAACCTCTTCATCTCCTATTTTTGTTAATGGAGGGAATGCCCTTTTTTTCTCATTGTGTACCACTTACACATTTTTGACCTGCTGTTGGCTGTCTTTTATTTATCTACCTTCCACAGGGTAGAGCCGTATCTATAAAATTGTCTCCAGTTCCCAGTTGAATTGATTTGCCAGCAGGAAAAAAATAGCAGTTGGAATTACCCAGCATCTTGTAATTTTTTGTGAGTTTTTGTGGTGTGAACCTCCGTAAGAATCTAAATGCTTAAAGGATGGGCTAGATCTTAAGGAACCATATATGCCTCCCTAGAAAGTAACCCCTAGTTCCAAAGGCCATGAGAATCAACTTCAGGATTTTAACTTTGATTATTACTTAAAGTTGATTAGAACTGAAAGTTTGAACATAATAGAAGCTCCATAAACTTTGTTGTATATATGAGTGTGTGTGTGTGTGTGTGTGTGTGTGTATTTTTTCAATCTATAGTTACCCTGTTATGTGAATGTATTAATGTTTATTGGAATGCTACTAGACCAAGGTGTTTTACGTATATGGTTTTATTTAATTTGCTCACCCATCCTGTGAAATAATTACCATAATTTCTCATCAATCATTAAAGCAACCAACCATCCTTGTCGTGACACCTTTGATCTACAACTTATTGAAACCAGTATGCTTCTGAGAGTTTCTGGGCAGTTAGGAATCATCCCTGCCATAAAACTTAGAAACTAAAACAAGGCAGACGTGTTTCTAAGAACGGATTTGGCCATCAGAGACTCCTTTCCTGTCTGTGTACTCCATTTCTTAAGCACCTAATGGAAATCTTTTCATGTGACTGTGACCTCGCAGGTTTGAGTCCCATTTCATTAGGCAGCAATAATCTTCTCATTTGCCTTAATGTTAACACATTCCCCTAAAGCAGGGGCACCTTGACGAGAACGTTGCATGTCGGCTTCATGAATGAAAAAGAATTGCATGTGGAAAGGGTTCCGAGCTAACTCCATATGCTTGATACGTAACAGATCTGCTCTCTTAAGAAAGAGTGATCGCACCGCTGCTGATGTGAGAGCATTCGTCTCAGGACGCCATTTTTATGCATTAAGCATCTGGACTACGACAGGGTAAATCTTCAAACAATAATTGTTCCAGCAAATTAGGCAGTGTGCTTACATGAATAGGGTACCAAACATTGGCCCTCATCCTGGGATTGCCACGAGCTCTTTGTGGCACCTTGAGATAGTTCTTCCATCCAGTAATTTTTTTTAATCTGCAGAATGAGGAAGTGAATTTGATACTTGCTGGGGGTCCTCGTGGCCATATGTCTAATGGTCCATCTAAGGACAATTCTAAAGGAAAAAATACACTACCACCTAGTCATCATCATGTATAAGATGTTTATTATTACCGTATCATTTATTAAAATGACTGTTTTAAAACTAGCAGAATTCTATAAACCTCTTTTTATTTGATTAACTGAAACTGATTTAAAAATAGAATTCTGCATATTTTCTTCTGCTGCCTTCAGAGTGTTTCTGGCTTTAACCAGACACATTAGCAGATAACAAGTCTAATGGGGGAGACCACTTGTAAATATACGCTAACAGACTTGGATAACGCCTGGCTCATCACCTCCTGTCTGTTTTATATTGTGAAAATAGTATAAGACAAACAGTGACCTTGAAACGTCTCTTTAATATACGCATAAAAGAATAAAACAGGACTTCGTCTTCTGCCCTTCTCTGCCGTCTATTGTTAGCCACCTCTGTTAATATTTTCTCTCGGTCTCTCTCTTCCTCAGGCAGTGGCTGCTTCTGGGGTCGAACCCGGTTTGAATGTGGTCACTCGTTTTGGACCAGGCATCCTTGTTTCAGCCTGGCATCTTCATAAGATGTTACTTCTGATAGTGGCTTCTCAATCGTGGGTCACACATTCACGGGAGGTAGTGGTCACCTTTCACTCCTTTCTTATGTCTCCAGGATCTCACTAAAATGGGATTGCACTTCCCTCAAAGAAAAGAAGACAGGATAATAAGCTAGAGGCTCACTAAGGAGGAAGAATGTGGGGGCAACAAGATGATCCATGGTGGCCAAAGGAAGACGCTTTAAGGAGGTGACATTTAAGCTAAGTCCTCAATGACGAGGAGGAGTCATTCTGAGGAAATGTAAGGGCAAAGGATGCCAGGCAGACGAAGAGTGGGGACATAGGTGCTGAGACAGGCATGCTCTTGGAATGTATGGGCAGTGGGCACAGAGCCCGTGCAGCGAGCTGTGGCAAGATTGGGGAATATGGCTTAAAGCCAAGTGGAAGGTGTAGGCAAAGGCCAGCTCATGGGAGGCTTTGAAGGACCTAAAACGTCTTTAGGGTTCATTATAAGTAAAATGGGAGTTAGGCAATACTAAATCTTAAGATAAAGCCCAAGAATTGAGGGCTCTGGGCAACTTTGTATTAGCAATTTATTAGGACCCTTGGACATTGCCAGCTGATAGTTCACTCCTGCTGTAGAATATATGGATGCCCAGGAATAAATTTGACTTATTGCTTTCTATCAAAGTAGTAAGGCCTGCTACTTCTATAAATTTATGCAAACATAACTTCTGGCTCTGTGGACTACTTCTTCCTCCTCCTCTGTGAGCTCTGGAATCAAAACACAAGATGAGTTCTGGGGAGTCCTTGCAAAGCTGCATCAACAGACTTCCCTAGCCCTTGGCACAAGCATGCTCTGGTTATGAGTTTAAAGCACAGAGTCGAACACGGATGACACAAGCCCAGAGATGGCCAGCTTAACTTGTAAAAACAAATATGAGGCAAGCCCAGTGACCGTGGGAATTGGGCAATGTTCCACCAACAGGTGTTTTTGAGAAAACTTCTCGGACAGCACCATAGAGAATTTGCATCTTCTTCCCATGTCAAACTCTCCAGTTTTCCCTTCTTACATCTCCAAAAGAGTTGTAAGTGACTAGGTACCCACGATCACAGTTTGAGTAACCATCTGCCCAAACATACATATTTAAATTATCTTCCCAAGTCAGATAGTCCATCCTTTCCTCCTTGGGCTCAGCTCACGAGCCCCTGTTTGTTGTAAGCTGAATCGTAGCCCTCAGTGAGATCCACATTATAACCCCTAGAGCCACTGTCTCACACAGCAAGAGGCACTTGTGATTCAGTTAAGAACACTGAGATGCAGAGATTGTGCATGTGTGTTCAGTGTAGTCACAGGGCTACTCATAAGAGGGAATCGTAAGGGTCAGAGGAGGAGGTGTGACAATGGAAGCGCAGGGGTCAGCGAATGAGAGGGAGATTCGAAGATACTGTGCTATTGGCTTTGGAGGTAGACGAAAGGGTTACTGCAGGTCAAAGAACGCGGGTGGTCTCTAGGAGCTGGAAACAGCATGGGGGTGGATTCTCCGGGAGTCTCTACAAGGGAGCAGCCTTGGCGACACCAGAACTTTAGCCCCATGGACTGATTTTGGTTTTCTGATCCCCGGAAGTATAATATAATAAATTTGCATTGTTCAAACCCTCCCATTTGTGTTCATTTGCTACAACAGCAATAGGACATTAGTGCCCTGTCATTCTTCTCGCATGCAGCCTTTAGTTCCATTCCTGTCCACGTGTTTTGGGCATTACTTATTTGACAGCTGACCTTGCATTACAGTGGTATCACATTGCTTTTATTTTGTAATTATTTTATTACACCCCACGATCAGCTTTCATGTTTTAACGTATCTTCTGTTCCCAGCATAGCTTGTCACAGCCTAAGGGATGAGGAGCTGGCTGGGGGCTGTGGGACAGAGGTCCTTGCTCTAAAATAGATTGGTTCACAAGCTTTGTCAGGGGGAATTGCAATGGAAGCTCAGAACCGTAGCTGACTCTCACTAATAGATGCAAATAATGGACCAATGACTAAAAAAGCCATTGTTCTCTCAAAGGCCAATTCCACTAAGAGGAAATTGGATGCCAGAAATGCATCGTGTTTCAAAGAAATCAATGGAGAGACGCGGGAGCTTCCAGGAACGTGGGCTGGGAAGCTGGGTGGCAGTAGTAGTCCAAGGAGAAGAAACGAACGGGGCAGACACTGGGGGTCAGGTGGCTAAAGGAAATGCAAACTCGGGGAATAATAAAAGAGAAGTCTCTGCTGAGACCAAGAAAGAAGTCCATTGCCAAAAAGATAATTAGCTTTTTGCATATGTTAAAAAAATCCAGGGAGTCTCTCTTAACAGCATATAGGACAGTATCTGGCCCCTCAAAACCCAAGTTTATTTCACTGTTTTCTGCTGTTTTACTTCAGATGCACAGATACCCACTGGACCAAATGAAATATACCTTCTTCTAAATTTGCATTAAATAAAGCTTGGAATTAATACTATTGAGTCATGGTGAATAATGCTATTATGAACCGAGTTTCTGGGTATTGCATTAGCAAGTCGTGCATGAAGCTACTGACCTCTCAAACAAAAATGAAATATTAGCTTAAAAGTGCAGCTGACAAAGGTCAAGTCATAGCTGGAATAATTTAGTGTCTAACCCATAACATTTAGATCAGAGTGAAATCTTCCAACTCAATCCAATTTTAGTGGAAACATATGGGTTTTTGGTCAATATCAATTAAAAATAAACACTCTACATAACTTAATCTCTTTCTCAATGGGTCAGACATTCATTTTACTGAGTTGTTAGTGCCAGCGATTCAATTAAGGGAAAGAAAAGAAAGAAGTATGTGTTGCAATAAACATTAATATTTGAAATAGCTTAATAAAATGAACATAATCTCAAAAGTGTTCTCCCCTCCAATGTGCAGGTTTTAATTACTCTATTTTGTATGACGAGAACTTGTTATAAATGTCTAATTGCCACTTCCAACTGAATGATGTCCTAGGACTGCTGGGCTGGGCCTGTCTGTAAAACACTTGGGCTCGGATTTATAGGTCTTACAGGAAAGGGCTGCAGACGATTAGGAGTGGCCATTAGTCCTGAAGGCCTAGATGTCAGGGGGAGCGCAGAGCTCTGGAGGAGGGGTGCAGAGAGGGGGAAATGGAACGCAGGAGGCATTGGGTCAGTGCCCGACTACCAGTACATCTTCCTCTTATCTTTCAAAACCCAAGTTTACTGAGCTGACAGAGGTGGGAATAATTCTGATGTGCTCGTAAGCAAGCAAGGGAATGGTGGGGTGCCATTTCTAATCACGGTCTCTTTTTTCTCATGCTTCCATGTCTATTTTTTTAGTTATTAAAGAATATGGCAAAGGTAAAGCAAAGTAAATTGTCCATGATCCTATGACCCTAAGATACCAATATAATCACATTTACCTATTCTAAGAGGGTATATTCACTGTTGATAATGCAGAAGCATTGAAACGGAAAAGAGGTCCATAATAAATTAATTTATTACCCAAAGATTAAACCTGTTTGAGCAAGATGTTTAGGACTCTGAACTGCTCCTTGGTTGTCCGTGACCTTCACAAAAGCACTATGCGATAGACTGAGGCAGCCGCCACCCCCAGGAATGCTGGGGGACCAGCCCCACAGTGCCCGTTGAGGCTGGGGAAATAGCTGGTCCCTCTGAGGGTGGGCTCGGCAGAGCACGCCGGAGTGTCCTCAGGCAGCAGCGTTGGGAAGTCGAGCGTCCACGCGTGTCTCTGAACTACAGGGGTGCGGGGCCCGGGCTTCTTCAGCGAGGGGCCGGGGTGCAAGAAGAACGCCCCTGTTCTCACGAAACTGGCCGAGCGTGCCGAGGACCCTGACCAAAAGGGAAGCTGGAGTTCAACGCAGGAGGCCAAGGCCGCGGCTGAGTGGCCGCGCTGGGCAGACTCTACGAGCCCGGGGTGGGGATGAAGGGAGCCGGGGCTCAGCCACGCTAAGCATTCTGGGACTAACGTGCTATGTGCCTGGCGAGAACTGGCCTGGGCAGATCCGAGCTGGCACACGGGACGTTCTTAATGTCTCTGTCCCGCTTTAGAGGGAAACCCTGTGAGGGTAGGGAGCTTTGCTTTGTTCACCGCCTTAGCCCTAATGACGGGAACAGTGGAATATAGTAGCTGCTCAGCAGTTACATGCTTAAAGGGCTGATGGATTAATTCAGCTGGTCAATGTGAGCGTGTCATGTCACTAGATACCCAGCCGAGCCTAAAGAGCCGACGAGAGCAGAGTGTCGGGATGGGATGACAGAGCAAGCACAGGAGATTGAACGAGGTGACCTGGCTTCTCGGATGCTGTGCTCAGCAGGCCTGAGGTCACGGGCACATTAGCTAATTTCACTCAACCTCAGCTTCCTCATTAATAAAAAGGAACCCTGACTGCAGCCAGGCCGCCTGCTGCCGTCCCTCATGCTCTGTGGCTCCGAAGGCACTTTGCTTGACCTTTGTTTTCTCAAGTTCCAGTTCCCCACTGTGTGGCGTGTACACTAACCATAAGCACCTCAGAGGGTTGCTGTGAGGATTAAATGAGTCGATGCATGTTGGCAGCTTTTTACAACGTGCATTGGGTCTTGCATAGGCACTGAGCAAATTGTAGTCCTTCATTATAGAGTAATGCTGTGTGTAATTAATTGCATTTTTGATAAACACACTTCATGCACAGAGGCTCCTATAGAACCCTGTACCTCTCCTTTAAGCTCACCCTTTTGGGCATGGTTATCTTCTTTCTGCTTTTCAAACCAGATGGAAGCCTCCGTGTGGGCAGGAAGATAACTGCCCCCCATTATTTTATCCTCCATTACCTAATGCAATTCCTAGCATGTAGGAAGAATTTAACAGATATTTCTGATTAATTAATAGGAGGTAGTGAGAACATAAACAGTGATAATGGTTATAGACATTTGTAATAAAGTTCTGGAAGAACGGCAATTGTTTTTTAAAATTTATTTTTCCTGTTATAGTTGACATACAACATTATGTTAGTTTTAGATGCACAGCGTAGTAATTAGATATTATTATTATTTCTGGGACCGTTTTCTTAGGGTTTGAAGTGTTCAGACAAACAGGACTTACCTGCCTTTACCATACCCTCTGCCATGGAGGTAGAAGTAAGCAGATTCATGGATGTGTGAAAGGGGCCTTAAAAAAGGGAATAGAGCATGTCTTTACATGACAAGGAGTACACAATACACAGTTTTACTTTCAAGATATGCAGTCAATTTAAAACAAATGAGGACAGTGTCACAGAGAATGAGGAGATACCAAGGTCCAGTTTATTATGTATTCAGTTATTCATGTATTCAACAGATATTTGGTACTTACACCATCCATCAGCTTCTGAGCTATGTACTCTAGGTACAAAGATGAAATGATATTCTCCAGAAGCTTGAAGAAATGATAAGGTAATGCAATGGCAGACCTAAACAATTATGTTAGAAGATAAATGATGTTACAAAGTTGAGAAAAACAAGACAAATGTGCTGTAGCCAGCCTAAAGGCATGTCAGGAAAGACTTAATGCAGATCCTTAAGTTAATATTAAAGAATAAGCATGAAATTTCCAGGTGTTCAAATTGGGTCAGATAGCCCAGCCAGAACAGCATCTGCCAAAGTGACAGATATGTGGAATCGAGGCATATGTGAGGATGTATGCATGGTTCAAGATCACCAGAGTGTCAACAGGAGGTGACAATGTGTTGGATGAGTGACATCTAGTCAGTAAGAGAGAACTTCTGAACTGTTTTTAGCTGGAGAGAATTGTGCCTGCCTACTAGAAGGGTATGTATGGTGTGAGTATGAAGGACACACTTGTTGTGATTTTACTGGTTGTAGATAGTAATGGTGCTGTTAAAGATAAGATGTTTCAGGAGATATACATCTAAGCAGAGTGATGACAGTGGAGAAGAGAGGGTGTAACTTGGTCACCAGTTGGATACAGGAAATAGAGCTTGGAAGATTGTGCTGTATAATAAATAAAATCATTTTTGGGTAAAGATAATATAAATCTTCCATAGGGACTTACTTGCCTTCTGCATTAACAAAATACCACCAATTGGCGCACAGAGAGAGAGAAAGAGAGGGAGAGAATGTGCTAGCAAGCACACCTGAGCTCTGGTCTCTCTCCCTCTTTTTATTAGGACACTAATCCCTTCATGGGGGCCCCACCCCGATGACCTCATCTAAACCTAATTGTGTCCCCAAGTCCACACCTTTAAATACCATCATACGGAAGGGTCAAGTTTCAACATTTAAATTTGAGGGGACATAAACATTCAGTCCCTAACAAGGATTCACTGTTGTCAACAGGTATACTAGTTTTGTTGGGTTGTCCCTTTAAGTTCCCATGCCCTTTGGGCAAACTCTGTGTGTAGATTTGGTGAGGAACAGTCACCGGTACTGTCTCGCCATGAATGCCTCTCACTGTGGAAGCCCAGGAACTGGAGTCCTCGTCTACCCAGCCACAATCATGGCTAATTCTTTGCACTGTGAATCTTGAAAAAAAGCGTGAAGAGGATGGGAAATTATCAGGAGGTGAGACTCACTGGCATGCCTGCAGCAATGTTAGTATGACCCCAGCTGTCCCTGTGATGTGGCCTTGGCTGTAATGTCTGCTGCAAACGTGGAGATGCCTCGATCTTGCCCACATTTTCCGAGGCTTATGGCCCAGCCTCCCATCAGTTCTGAGAGCTTTAGTATCCTTCCCATAAATTCTCTTCTTCATCAAGATAACCTGAGTTGATTTCTTTCTTACAACCAAATCCCTGACTTATCTGGTCCTCATTCCTTTCAGATACCCGAATGTGCTCCAATTGGCTAGAAACTCTTTAATTGATGCCCCAGAATGTAACAGCCTTTGTATCATATTCTTATCAGAAAGAGTGGAAGAATGAAACACAACCAACATTCTCCTTATCTTAACAATTAATTTTAACAACAACACAGCGCTGATTCCAAGTCAATGTGGTCTTATTCCTGCTGCCTGCCAATAAACTTCTTCCCCTTTATTAGGTCTTTTTCTAGCACCTCAGCAGCTCTCAAATGCTCAATTTCTGACCTTTATCTTCCTCCTTCCTTTACTATGTAAGATGCCTTTCTAGATGACCTCTTCGGATATTTTCCTACAGCTATGCTAACTCTGGGCACATGATATAAAAATATCTGATCTATAAGACATTTTGCCTTGGGCAGCTGCCCAATACAAATAACATATACCTAAGATTGGGACAATACAGGAGTCTCGAGTATTAGCCAGACCTAGAAAACGAATGGCTTTGTAAGTGGATGGCAGTAGTGACAACTGTACAAATGGTCAATCGGTTCTGAAGAGTGAAGTTTCTAGCTGAGTATGGACCTCTCTGACACTTAGGCCTGCTGTCCCTAGACAGCCATGATACACCCTCTCATAATAATGAAATTTCGTGGGCCAATACATATTGAAGGCTGACTACGTGCTAGGCATCATCCTAAGTGATGGCATTTAGCCATGAGAAAGACAGACCAGGTCCTACACTCACAGACCACACACTCTAATAAAGGAGAGACTCAAGAACCTAATGAATGAAAACTATGATTTTAGTTAGCGTTAAGTGATAGAAGACAAAATGTGGCAATAGACTAAAATGACAGGAAAGAGCACAGGTTGTTTTAGTGTGATGAGGTAAGGTCACTCTGAGAGGTGACATCTGAGCAGAAGTTTGAACGCTCAGGAGAAACCAACTGTCTCGAAACAGAACTATATTCCATGCACACGCGGAGACTGTAACATGGGTGATAGCTTCCTAGCTTGGTTCAAAGATACAGCCTTTGTGAACAGGGAACCGAAACTGAGGTGGTTCAGATAAAAAAGACAGGACTTTCAGCGTGCCCTTCTCCAAGAAGGCACAAGTCCTCCCCTCCAGGCTCTGCGAGGTCCTAGGCAGTTCTGTGAGGGACGTATGGCACCTCTGGTTGACAGCGTGAGTTGCAGAAGGCCAACTTAGAAATCTAGCATTTTTCAAAAGGGAAGGCAAAAGAGAGGAACGTAATGTAATAATTACGTTTTAGAATTCTAATGCCTCGCCTAGAATTTACCCTAGGTGTGATCACAGCCATTGTGAGAAATCCCAGGAAGAACCTATCAGACCCATTTACTATGAACTGACCCCAAGAGGAGCGGTCACAGTTCCAGATGTACTAAGAATTGTGTTTGTGCGTGTGTGTGTGTGTGTGTGTGCGCGCGCGCGCGCGCATGTGCATGTACGTGTGTGTGCGCATGCGTGTATGTGGTGATGAGGTACTTCTTGGCAACATTTGGCCAGCTCATCGCTCCTGTCAGCTCTATGTGAGGCTGAAGAAGAGCATCCCAGAATGAATACCAACAGATTTATTATAGCTTCCTCCAAATAACCTGGGGCCCTTGACTACACCCTTCTGTATGATGTCATCACGTCCCTTGTCCCTGTGCCAGGCCCTGTATTAGATATTCTGCTGGAATATCCTGTATTTTCACACTTAATCAAATAACTACAAGATAGTAATTAACTTACATTTTATAGATGAGTAAACTGATGAATGAAGTGCTTGTTTTTTTCTCAAATCACACAACTTGTGAAGGACAAAGCAAGATTTTACTTCCAATAGCACTCTAAACCATATGTCCTTGTGGACATACCCTTAAGCCCTATTTCAAAAGGAAGATTGTTTTTTAGGTAAAAGACAAAGATGACATAGACATTCCTGGCGGACAGAGAGATATAAACTCCAGCTCCTTTTCCATGCACATGTATTTGCATTTTCCATCCGTGGCTAATTATTTCTGTCTAAGTTCCCCCACTGGAGAAAATCACGTTCTGACACTTGTGCCGAGCTGCAGAGTCGGCTCATTTCATTACATTTTTGTCTTCGCAGAAAGACATTACGCAACTGGAATCTCGTCTGCATCAATGGTTGGCAGCCAACTGTCGGAGACTGCTGACAGTGGATCAATTTTAATTTACAGCCAATCTTGAAAGGCCATTTAAATGGTGGTAATTAAGAAGCAAAATATGGGACTGGAAATGTTAGCAAAATGTGGACAGTTTTCAACTAATGAAGTACTTGAAGGCTTTTCTCCACAAAGCCAAGCTGTTCAAGGTGAAGTTTCCCACAGTATATATCAGTGTTTTGGCTGAGTCTAAGGTTCCCAGTGTCACTCCAGTTTATGCCCCTCTAAAATGCAATTCTTTACTGTCCTGCACTTCCTTTTCATAACGCTCTTCTCCCTTGTACCCACTTTTCACTATTTGTATTCCCTGAGGTCCCAACATAGTAATTTCATGGAGTAGAACTTACGTCCGCCATAGTTGCTGCTGTACCCATATGCATAGAACCCGTTCGAGATTTTGATGGGTACTTAATAAGTATTTGCTTAAGTCACTGAGTGACAACATAACTGATGAATAAAGGGCAGGCGTCTCATTTATATATGGAAAGGTATCCCTGTATTCAGGGGTGCATCCCTGACTCCTTCAATGAGACAGCCATCAAAAATGAGCTGTGAGAATATTATTTCAGACAAATTCTGGCATTTACATTCCAGGTTTTGAAGCAAGTGTATTTGTCAGCTTTTACTAATTCTAAACCTTGGGATGACCTTTAGATTCTCTCCTTGTTTGCATCTTCTCATCATCTACACCTGCATCGACCCTCTTTTCTTAATTTTGTTGAAGTGGAACCCCTGGCCAGTCTTTGTGACGCACTTCCCGAGAACAAAGACCATCGACTTGTACCATCTTGCAACTATGCAACGTAGCTCAGGTCCAGGCACTTGGTAAATCTTGGTTTTAACTGAATATCCACCTTCCTCATGGCAGACAGTGAAATGTTCAAGAACTACAGCGTTCAAACTGCTTTTCTCTTTCTTTTTGTGATTTTCCTTTTTCCCTTGTGGTAATAACACTTTGAACAGTAGGTGGGGGAAGCTATTATAAAGTCACTGTTGCAGAACATACGGAAGGGCCAGAGGTGGCAATGACCTCCGGAGTTTCACTTTCGCAGAATACTCATGGCACCTGGGAATCACACTGGAGCCTTCTTGCACAAAATGAAATGCAGTGTGGACACATGCCTACCTACTACAGTATCAGGCACATTACTGGAAATTCATTAGAATGTCTTACATTTCAGAAGCATTTTCTTCCCAAAGTAAATATGTTTTTAAATAAGGCTGCCATATCCAGGCGTTTCAGGGACCTCCAGCATTGAGCGGAAGCTTTGGGTATCTCAGCTATGTTTATGACAAAATGGCTTTGCTGCTAGATTCTTGATCCAAATCTTCCAAGATCCACACTTTTCTTGTGCTAATGTCCAGTGAGTAGCACATGTCTTAAATTTGATAATAGGTATGGCTTCTCCAAGTATTTTGACATGATTTACATCCCTTATAGTTACCTTGCCCAGAACTCACCACCTTGGTAAGTACATTCCCTTGTCAGGCACAGCTCACAGCCCTCATACCAGCCCCGTGATGCTCCCAGAGTGAATCAGCAACTTACCTGTCTCCTCGTTGCGTAATTCCTCATCCTTCTCCAGCAAACCCTTCCTGACGTCCTAAAGGAGATGAATTTTCTCATTTTTTATAGAGTCATTTATTTATATCTATCTCCCTTACAGCCCTTACCCACTTATATTATTTGCACACAAAGTTATTCTAATTATTAATAGTAGTATCTTTAAGAGCAAGAGTCATGTTTTTTTATTCTAGATTCCTTAATCCTAACACATCACTTAATTTAGATGAACATTCTTAGAATATTTTAAGTGAATGAATGAACGAATGAATGAATAAATGACCTGCAGGAACATGAGGTGTTGAATTTACAGTGTATTCCTAGGAATGTTTCCATTTTGACTCCTGACTTTGAAAGCTGTTGGTTTGATGTACATGGATTTAATTCCAATCATGTTTAATTCCTGAATATTGTGTTGTTCAATTAATTCAATATTATGTATTTTTATGTCAATTTTGTGTGGTCCATTTTGTTTTCTTCTTTGTTTTTAAGACTTTATATTCACTATATAAATAGAAAAAACATTATAACTTAGATAAAATCTTAGTAATTTAAAAGCTAACTCTTTCCTTCTGGACCGCCCACCTTATGTGACTGGAAGGGCAAACGAAATAGAAAGGGACACGACATTATTTTCCCCCAATATGCCTCACCGGCATGGTGATGTGAATTATTTATGATGTTTACTCAGTAGGAAAAAGACAGAAGATTTCAGTGCTTATAATGAGTAGAACAAAGTACAAAGATCAGATAAAGTCAAAGGAAAAAAGTGCAATAAGTAATGAAAGAGTCATGTAAATTAGCATTTTTGGGGGGGTGCTTTACATTGTAAAGTCATAGATCATGTTTATAGGAACTTTAGGGATAAATAAAAACCCTCTCGTTGCCTGTACATTACTTCCTTTTCCTTTATTAGAGTTACGTGGAAGAGTCAATGCCACAAAGTGTCCGGAATCTGCCTCCAAGGTGGACTTTGGGATATAGATCCTACTCTGGAAGTTAGATCCTACTCACATAAACCACATGAATAAATAGATTTAGTCAACCTATCAAGGGTTACTTGTACCCAAATTAGAGATGTGCACAAAACAAACAGCAGAAAACCCAACCACAAACCAGGTCTGGGGCAAAGGGAAAAGGAAAGCTGGCACAAATGGTCACTCTCCCCCTCGTGTCAACTACTGACAGGGAAAATAGATGTCTCTCTAGCGCCACCACCCCTGGGAAATGGCCAGTTATTGCATGAACATCAAGGGGCAAGGACGGCCTTACCTCTAAGCAGTAAAATGGTCTTACCCCTTCGTGTAAAAAGTGACTTCTCTATGTGGAAGTAAAACAGCAAAGTGTGCTGGTCAGATTACACCACCTAAAATCATGAAGATGCGAGTGGAGGTTTGACTTGGCAGTTTCTGACCTGTGTCGTCTCGGGCGTAGCATTTAATGTTTCCGTCCCATCTCTTCTTGTATAATTCAAGTTCTTCATTGATAAAGCATCAAACCTCTTAACTTATAAAGTACCACCTGCTTCTCATAACTTAATCACAATCAAATGTGGCCATATCTACAAAAGTAACATTTGCAAATGTTACTGTTAAAAATTATCATTAACATTAATTTTCCAACCATTAAGCCTATGACAAATATTTGGACTCATAGAATAAATTCTATTACTCTAACACTTCAGTAACAACTGGACATGGATTCTATTATTGGGTTTTTTAAGAAAATGAATAAAATAAATAAGGAGAAAAGTTAAAGCAATGAAGAAGTACTAGAAGAAAACCAAGCCATACCAAGTAGACAGGAAAGAAGAACACTATACATGATAATTATCATCAATGTGAAGAAAATTAGAGGGTAATCAGAGAAGGATGACAAACACAGCAATGCAGAAAAAGTTGGGTGAAGAGAATACATTTCGTTTCTAGTTATGTTCATCTGGAGTGAACATGGTTGGATGTAATTGGCACCCCCTACATGAGTTGTAGCGATATCTCCACAAAAGATAAATGGTTAATCACCACCAGGAAGAAAGCGCAGATGGATTTAGCTGACTCATAAGTCTGTATGGTCTTTTTTAAATTTGCTGATGAAAAATATTGAAAGAAATATTTAATGACATGGTATATACATTGAGAAAAATCCATGCAAGTTGGCCTGAAGTCACCCCTTTGAATAAAACATCATTTTCAAATTCTGATCTACTGGGAGCTTCTAAGGTGTTTCTGGGGCAATTTCTTACCTTGAAAGATAATATAATTCTGCACAGAAATAAATTTCTTAACTTGAAAGATGATATCCTTCTGGACTTCCTGGACAATAAGAAAGATGAGGACTTCACTGAGTACAGCCGGATCTCTTCCACCCTCCTGGGGAATCCACGGTGATTTTAGTGGCTGAGTGGGATGACTTTAAGGGTCAAACCCAAGACAAAGATGTGCATGCATGTAAGTATCCACATATGCTCAGTGTTCTTGTTTTTTATTGTTAGACTTATTGGGGTGACATTGGTTAGCAAGGATTACATATGTTCCAGGTGTACAATTCTACAGTGCATCATCAACTTGTATAATAAATTCACCACCCAGTGTGAGTTCTCTTTCCATCACCATATATTTAGCATCCTACCCCTTCCCCCTTCTCCCCTCCCCACTTGTCCCCAATTAAAAAGTGGGCAGAGGAACTAAACAGACACTTCTCCCATGAAGAAATACAAATGGCCAGCAGACATATGAAAAAATGCTCATCCTCATTAGCTACCAGGGAAATGCAAATCAAAACCACAATGAGATACCACCTCACACCTGTGAGAATGGCTGTTATCAACAAGACAAGGAATAACAAGTGCTGGAGAGGATGTGGAGAAAAGGAACTCTGGTACACTGCTGGTGGGAGTGCAAACTGGTACAACCACTGTGGAAGGCAGTGTGGGGGTTCCTCAGAAAATTGGGAATGGAGCTACCATTTGACCCGGCAATCCCCCTTCTGGGGATCTACCCAAAGAACTTGAAAACCTTTGTCCGCAAAGACTTATGTACCCCAATGTTCATAGCAGCACTGTTCTCAGTGGCCAAAACATGGAAACAACCCAAGTGCCCTGCGACAGATGACTGGATAGAGAAGCTGTGGTGCATATACACAATGGAATATTACTCAGCTGTAAGAAAAGATGAAATATTGCCATTTGCAACAAAATGGATGAAACTGGAGATCATCATGCTAAGTGAAATAAGCCAGACAGAAAAAAACAAAAATTGTTTGACTTCGCTCATATGTAGAATATAAAACTGAAAGTAACAAAGAAAAAACAAACAAACAAACCAAAGCCCATGGACACAATCAATAGTTTAATGTTCATCACCTTGGTAGGAAAAGTCATTCTTCTCTCAGAAACCCTCATTTCTTAGGCATACAGTTTTTAGTAACCGTGACAAATATAGGTGCATAGATGAAAGTCAGCTGGGTGGCTCATAAATTAGGATAAATAAAATCATAGCCCGAAAAATCTCCTTTTCTCAATTTAGCTGTGTAATTCACTAATATCAAAATCTAGAATTCTTTTCTCCTGACTTAAGGCATTGCCTAGTCTGTTAAGACTCATCTATTATGAGGAGAACTAAACTCTTTTTCAGACTGAATATACGTAATGTCCTTTCTAATTAAGCATCTGCCCTGGAAAACATAGAATGGGATGCAACCCATAGGGAAAGGCAATGGGTGGGCTGACGCGTTCATGGGATGCAACAGGTGAATCTGAATATCCGAGATCTAACCCAGCTCAATTATTTATTAGCCAGTGACTTTGAGACCATTAATTGATTTCCATAAATCTCAGAAATGGAAGTGCTAATTCTTATCCTGCCAAGTGTACTATTATTAGGAGAAAAAAAACAAATAACAACAACAAGAACAAAAACATCACCAGAAGAAGAAATGCATAAATTGTGAAAGCCTACCTGAATGCTGGGCATCACTTTAGTGATTCCTGTGGAATTGTTGACTGGGAGCAGGTCACAGCTATAGACTGTGATTGCCTTCAGGGACTGTTTCTTTATACTATTTTTTTTTTGTTGTCCTGCTCATCTGTCACATGGGTTTGAAATGAATGCATTCAATAACACTTAGTTTTTTGTTTCATAGCATAACTGAGGTATAATTGATATACACAAAGCTGCACATATTTTATGTGTACAATTTGATGAACTCGGACATAATGCAGACACCCAGCATGCAATCACCACAATCAAGGTACTAGATATATCCAAGGACTCCCAAAGCTTCCTTGTGTCTCTCTATTTTTGTTTTCAGTGTTAAAAACACTTAACATGAAATCTATCCCGTTAACGAATTTTGAAGTGCAAAACCCTGTGTGTTAACCCTACATTGTACATACAGTAAAGCACTAGAGTTTACTCATCTAGCAAAGCTGAAACTTTGTATTCAAGTAACAACCCTTCATTCCCCCACACTTGCCCCAAATAACCACTGTTGTACTCTGCTTCAATGAGTCTGACTATTTTAGATACGTCATGTAAGTACAATCATGTAATGTCCATCCTATGTCTGGCTTATTTCACTCAGCGTAATGTCCTCCTGGTTCATCCTTGTTGCAAATGGCAGGATTTTCTTCCTACTCATGGCTGAATAACATTCAATTGTTTGTCTTTATTGCAATATCTTTATCTCTTCATCTATTGGTGGACACTTGGATTGTTTCCGTGTCTTGGCTATTGTAAATAATGTTGAAGTGAATACGGGTGTACAGATATTGCTTTGTAATCATAATTTTAATTCTTTTTGATACATACCCACAAGTGGGATTGCTGGGTCATAATATGGTAGTTGTATTTTTAATTTTTTGAGGCACCCTCATACTGTTTCTTACAGTTACTGGACCAAATTACATCCCCACCAACAGTGTACAGAGGTCCCAATTTCTCCAAATCCTAACAGCATGTATTTTTTGTTAAATAACTATCAGAACAGATTTGAGGTGACATCTCATTGCAGTTTTGGTTTTCACTTTCCTGATAATTAATGACATTGAGTATATGTTTATATACCAGTTAGGCATTAGTCTGTCTTCTTTGGAGAAATAGCTGTTCAAGCCCTTAGTTCATTTTTAAAATAGGGTTCATCATTTTTGTTTTTGTTTTATATTTATTTGTAGGAGTTCCTTATAGACTTTGGAAATTCATCCTTTTTAGATATATGGTTTGCAAATTTTTTCTCCTAAATTTTAGATTATCTTTTCATTTTGTTGATAGTTTCCTCTGCTGTGCGGAAGATTTTTAGTTTGATGTACTCCCACTTGGCTAAATTTTCTTTGGTTGCTTGTGCTTTTGGTGTCATATCAAAGGAAGCATTGCCAAGACAATGTTAAGAACATGTCCCTCCATGTTTTCTTCTAGGAATTTTTCAATTCAGTCCTATCGTTTAAGTTTTTATTTATTTTGAGTTTATTTTTGTGCGTGGCATACGATAAGGCTCTAGTTTCATTCTGATTTGGATATTCAGTTTCCCAACACAATTTGTGGATAAGTGCATTCTTGGCACTTTTGTCAATGATCAAGCTCACTGTATGTACCTGGGTTTAATTCTGGGCTTTCTATTCCTTTCCATTAGTCTATTATGTCTGTCTTAATGATAGTACCATTGTTTCGGTTATTTTTGTTTTATAATTTATTTTGAAATCAGGAAGTATGATGGCTCCAGCTTCGTTCTTCTTCCTCAACATTGCTTTGGCTATTCTGAGTCTTTTGTGTTTCTGTGTGAATTTTAGGATTGATTTTTTCTTTTTATTTCTGTAAAAAAAAATGGCACTGATGTTTTCATGGGAGTAGCATTTTTCATTTATTTGTGATTTTTAATTTCTTTCATTAATGTTTTATAGTTTTCAGTGTGCAAGGCTTTTACCTCTTTGGTTAAGCTTATCCCTAATTATTTTAGTCTTTATTGTGTTATTATAAATGAAATTGTTTTTTTAATTTCTATCTGGGTTTAATCTTTATAGATAAGAAATGAAAATCACTGTAATACTAAACAACAGGTTAAAAGTAATAATGCAATCAAACTTGAGAGCATAACACACGTATAAAACCAGGCAGGTAACCAAAGTAAGTCAGTGGACCTGATTTGGTCCGGACTAAGGCAATAAACATAACACCACTTATTGAGCACCTACTCTATGGCAGACGCAACACCTACCTCGTATTTATAAACACAATCTCACAATAAAACTATGAATTAAATATTCCTCTTCCCAAATTGCAGCTGAAATCAAAGAAACTGAATGAACTGTCCAAGTTAGTTCA
Source organism: Lyroderma lyra (assembly GCA_004026885.1). Taxonomy (NCBI): domain Eukaryota; kingdom Metazoa; phylum Chordata; class Mammalia; order Chiroptera; family Megadermatidae; genus Lyroderma; species Lyroderma lyra. The sequence goes on from PVJL010011616.1 coordinate 32,957, forward strand.
GGATTTAAACTCTTATTGACCTATACCAAAACTCCTTACTCTGTCACGTTAGGGTAGAACTAATGGGTCAAACTCATCTTGTATTCCCATCCATTGTCCAATCTATGTTCATGTACTGTAGAGATTGGTGGCTTAATACACAGACCCTGGAATCTTTGGATTACCTGGTTTCCATCATAACTCTACCATTTAATATCTGCCATGCCCTAATATAAACTTCTTGTTGTCTCTACTCTTCATCTCCTACACACACACACACACACACACACAAAGTCTGTACCCATTGAATAATGCTACCATTACCTTTCCCCTAGCCCATGGTAACCTCTCTCTATTTTCCATCTTTATGAATTTACCCATTCTAGACAGTTGTTATAACTGCCACCACACAATATTGGTCTTTTGTGTCTGGTCTATTTCATTTAGCGTAATGTTTTCAAGGCTGTTCTATTTTGTAGCACATAGAAGTTTTATTCCTTTTTTATAGCTGAATAATATTCCACTGTTCCAATATTCAATAATATTCCAAATACTCCACACAGAGCCACACTTAACCACCCTACTAAGTTGCACTTTATCATGCAAAGAAGTACTAATAGTTGTTAACTTTCAGGAAAGTTATAAAAATTAAATATGATAATGTAAGTAAAAATGTGTTATAAAGCACTGTACATGTTTTAAATATTATTGGTTCTGAAACTGTGTTCTTTAGCTAAGGCTTCTTTCTTCTATCAAAATATATAAAGACCACATCTGCCACTAACAGCAGGTATGTCCTTGACTTACATCATTTTAGGTAACCATTTCTTTCTCTTTAACAGTAAGATAGGAGGGTATTGTGGAGGTGGTGGTAATTTTGCCCTTGTATTCAAGAAATATCCTAATTTAAGTCCTGATTCTGGTGCTGAAGAAATATTTGAGTCAAGCCATTGACTTAATCTCCCCTGAGCCTCTGTTTTTTCTTATGTATTAATAGAAAAGGTGGGAAAGAAGTAGATGATTTCCAAAACACCATCAGCTCTAGCATTGTATAGACCCATCAAGGGATGACTGACATGAACTATGGACATACTAATGACTTGAGTCAAATTTTTAGAAAGAAAAATTATTATTTTAGAAATGGGTGCTGTGATAGAGAACTTTCTGGAGAACACTGGAATAATTAACAGAAATCTATTGAGAAAGTGATTTTGGAGTTTTCCCAAATGGATGAGATTATCTGTAGCTAATGGCAATTGCCTTAATTGAAGCACTTTATGTATATTAATTAATCTTCAAACTCCCTCTCCATATAATAATAGAATGAACCATTAGTGAGAAAATCAATTTATCAACAGATGGGAACTAAAAGGGATGATGGGACTCACTCCGGGCTATGGAGTAAGTGATGGCCCAGGTTTGACTATGAAGGCAGAAGTCCCAGCCAGGCCTGGGCCATGAAGGCTCTACACAAATATGGTTTTATGAATGTCCCTTGCAGGGACTGCAGTCACCTCCTGGAGGGTCTTGACGCTTGTATCACTCAGTTCTATTTTCTTTGAATTTATTTCTTCATCCAAAATCAGTCTTTCCTTCCTTTCTTGTCTCTTATTCAACCACTGGTTTCCATTAGATTTGCTGTGAGGTGGATGGTATACCAAAATAAAAAAGTCACAGCTAGGGTCCTGCCCTTGGGGAACTTGCAGTCTAACGAGTAAGACAGACACGTAAAAAGCGCATTACCTATACAGTGTTATCACTGCTAAATGGAGCACTCGCCTTTCAAAAGAAGTCATCAGGGATCACTGTTTGGTAAGCAGTTACACGTGGCAGATTCAGATTTAAGGAATGAGGTACCTGTGCCAAATGAATGTTCTTTCTGAACTAAGTGTGCTCAGTTATCTTCCCTGACCGGCTTTAACCACTTGGCAGCTCTTTGACTTCCTCGAGCAAACATCCCCGGTACTTCCAAGACATTCGTACGAGCAACTCCTGCTATAGGACACTGGAAGATGCACGTGCCAAACAGAGGGGTCCACAGGGTATCCTGGCAAACGTGTGGCAGAGAGAGCCTCTGGAGGAAGTCTGAGGCTGAGGAGCCAGGTGTTTCTGTTTTCTGCTGCTGCCCAGAGCAAACCCCACAACGTAATGGTCTATCCAAACAACCTCTCTTTGCATCCCGTGTTTGTCCATCAGGAGCTAAACCAGCATTCAGCTGGGCAATTCCTCTGCTCCACGTGACATCATTTGGGTCATGCTGTGATTTTTTAAGTGGTGGCTTCACTGTCATGCCTGTGCCGTAGAAAGACAGCTGGCAGTTTGTACTTCACTGGGCCCATCTCTGTCTCTACATAGCTCTCCCACAAGCTGTCACTAGCAGGGTAGCTAGGGGACTCAGAGCTCCCAGAGGCCAGAGCAGAAGCCACCAGTCCTTTTGTGTGCTGGGCTCAGAGCCGGGTCCTGCAGAGCCTTGCTTTCTCTGGGCTTCATTGACCAAAACAGTCACAGGCCAGCCTGGATTCAGGGGAGGGAAATGCATCCTATCTTTTGGAAGGAGTAACAAATAATGTGGTCACCTTAAATCTGCCACCATAGATGGGCCTCTATAGATATTACCCAGAACCTCCTGCATCATAAGAAGAAAGACAGAGCATTAGGCCTTTTCATGGCTTTGTCTATATTTTCAAGTGAAGTGGCTAAAAGACATTCAGGGGACACAACTAATAACTGAAAGTGGCTCTGATGTCTACAGAGTGTACAAAATATCTTTGTGTTGATCCATAATGGTGCTAACTGCTACTATTGAGAACCTTCTGCGTGCCACGTTTTTACATGCACTAATGACTTCATGTAATTCTCACAGCAACCACTTTGAGAGAAGCATTTTGCAGGTGAGGACACACGTGCAGAAACAGTTTTGTGTTCCCAGGTTCTGCAGTTAGAACGCCAGAGCTGAAGTTCTTTGATGTCAAAGTCCAGGTCTTTCCATAGCTCCACGAGATGCATGTAGTACCAGGACAGGGACGATTATTCCCATTTCATGAATAAGATCACCCCAGCTTACGGTGAGAAGTTCCCCAACATTTCATGGCTACGAAGCAAAAACATAGAGACTTGAACCCATACATTTTTAAGCTCCAGAAATGTTAAGTGTTGCACACTGTTTCTTTGCAATAATTTCAGCTGTGTTAAAGAACATCCAAATTGTATGTAACCTTTTATCATTTTTATGCTCATGACTGTGTGCTAATGGAAAATGTAAATTCTTTGCAATTTACGGCAGATCTTACATTAGTGGCAGTGTTCCCACAGTCCCGTTAGCTCAGTTTGTCTTAAACATTTATTACTAATTTGACACCAGTGATGTTCTAATTAAAGTTCATCCTCTAACATGAAATACAGTGTTATTTAAAGCAGCAGCATTTAGATTGCTGGATATTTCATGGGTGGTTTACAATAAATGTTGGGAGTAATTTTGTTTATTTGTTTAGGAAATCATCCTTTTCATCATTCTTACGCATGTTACCACCATGCATTTTTTCCAGCTAATTCTTGCATTTCATTAAAAGCTCTTTCAGGGAATGGGTTTTTGTTTAGGCACAATGGTTAATTAAAGTAAGCATCCAAATCGCTTAATTGCCTGACAGAAGATGTTGGATTTTTCTAAGCATGACCTATGCTTCCAGCAGACAGTTTACAAAAACTTTCATATTAATGGGAAAAGGATGGGTTCGAAGATAAAATCAGGTCACCCCAAAACCCTTTTAGCATAGGCAGACTCTAAATAAGCTCTCCTCATTCACTGACCCCGTTGGTTCTACTTCCTAAATACAAGTGTTATTTTCTCTTCATCCCCTCTCTTTCGACTCTAGGTCACTGGTTGGTTCTCAAACTGTACGTTAGAGTCCCATTGGGAGTTTAAACATAATACCAGCGCTCAAGTCGACCCCGAGGCGTTCTGATTTAATTGATATGGAGTGGGACCCTCCAGATGCTGTGTGGTTCTTGCTGATTCTTGGGTTATTGTTCACATCGTTGGTCTAGAACTCAAACTTTGGAAACCGCTGTTCTCATTTCTTGCTCCTTGATATTCGTCTCATGGAACAGGAATACCAACATCACCTGGAAGGTTCTTAGAAATGCAGAATTTGGGTCCCAGCCGTACTGAATCACATGTGGCATTCTACCACCCCCACCCCCGAAAGAATCTGAGTGAACAGTGCGGTGTGAGCAGAGCTCGAATGAATGTCTCAGCCATCTACCCTCTGGACTATTAAGGGATTTGTCAATTATTGCCACCCACCTCCAACGTGCCCTTTACATTGCTTTATCTCACGCCCACACACACCCCCGCACACACACATACACCCACACGCATGCACAACCATGGCTATGGTCATGAGATGAACTTGTTGGGAATGCCTCCTACCCTCCCACGATAACATTTAAACTCCCCTCTTCGTCATGCGGGGTCTGCCTTCTGCCACACACACCCCAGCCCCCAGCCCCAGCCTGCCAAGAACGCAGCCTCACATGCTCTTCCTCAGCCACTCCCTGTGCCAGAAGCAGTGTCCTGACGGTGCCCCACCTGTGTGCCATGAGGCTCTGATGGAGAAGGGCAGCCAGGCAGCAGTTGATGGCAGATGATGGGAAGGTAGGAAGCGAGTTGTTCCTGAAAGTCAGAGCTGCCTTGTGAACCCCAGTCCCAGCTTTTCCTAGATTTAGATACTTGCAGATTCAATGAACCTTCTCTGTCTTCCACTTTACTAATCTATACAATGGGGTTAATGAGGGAACCATCTTATTTATTAATATTTTCGCTAAAATGTCATTGGCATACAATATTATATTGGTTTCAGGTGTACAACATAATGATGCTACGTTTATATACCTTAACATGGGAATGCAACAACAATCCAGTAACCATTTGTCACTGTAACAAGTTATTATGATCACCTCACATTAATTGTACTACCTGTGCTGAACTCTACATCCTTGTGACTTATTTGTTTAATAACTGGAAGATTGTATCGTCTCTTACTCCTTTTCACATTTTTTTACCCATCCCCCAATACCTCTCCCCTTTGGTAACCATCAATTTGTTCTCTGAATCTCTAAGTCTGTTTCTGTTTTATTTTGCTTGTTCATTTGTTTTAGTTTCAGATTCCACGTCTAAGTAGAAGCATGGTTTGTCTTTCTCTGTCTGACTTATTTCACTTAGCATCACACTGTCCAGGTCCATTCATGTTGTCTCCAATAGCAAGGTTCCATTCTTTTTTATTGCTGAATAATATCCCATTGTGGACATACCCCATGTGTTCTTTATCCATTTATCTATCTGTGGCCACATAGGCTGCTTTCATATCTTGGCTAGTGTAAATAATGCTGCAGTGAACATAGGGGTGAGATATTATGTCTTTTTAAATTACTGTTGTCACTTTCTTTGGATAAGTACCCAGAAGGAGAATTGCTGAATCATACGGTGGTTCTACTTGTAACTGTTTGAGGAATCTCGTACTGTTTTCCATAGTGGTGCACTGTTTTGTGATCCCACCAACAGTTCACAAGGGTTCTAGTGCAATGTGTACATAAAACACTGGTGGCCACCTGACCTGCACAGAGTCAGTTTAGTGTTAGTGTATTTTGCCACCTAACAGAGCCTTAGAAGTCCAGTAAATACATAAATACAGAAATGTGCTCGAGACACTGCCAGTCCAAGAAGGGTGCGTAGAAACAAGAGGGAGACTCCAAACCTACAAAGACAGTTTTATTAAACTTTTTAAAGTCATGAACTAAAAACACATTTTGCTGAAACTCTCCACTGACCCAATTCCTTTGTTCTTAACATAAAAGGAAAAATGGGAGAATTTAAGTAGGGAATTCTTTTCTAGGAGCCCAAAGAAAAGAACAGCCCTTCAATTCTGTTTTGAGGAATCTGCAAGACACTTAAAATATTTCAAATTTCATATTAAATAATGCAGGTTCTTTGGAAAAGTTCATAACTCCCAGTGAATAGTCCTGTGATTAAAACATTTAATTGAAGGGAAGGGTACCATTTTTCTGCTACTGAAATGGAAAGTTATTTAATTTTTGATTATATGATGGTAACGTGGACTCCCACAAAGGCCTGCCCTACATTAGAAATACTGCATTGTACTAAAGGGTCTTTTATTCCTGGCTCTCAAATGGTAAATAATATACAAGCATTGCTTAATATGGTAAAATGAAAAAAAGATGAGTCATTTCTTTTTAATAGTCCACATGAATAATCGTTGGATGAGTAGTTCACAGTATACCACCTGCAATTAAATGTATTTAATAATTCAGCAAAATGGCCATATTTAATATTTGAACACCATTACAGTAATGTTATACATCAGACCAAGACTTAGATGACATGCAGGAGATGTGGGAGCACTGGGATTGCAGGAAAAGCTGCGACCACGGTCTGAGGGCCGGCAGAGCGTGAAGCCCGGGGCTGCACAGGAGCGCCTCACGGCTGCTGCTGCACACTCTGCTTGGCTGGCCCTCAGCTGTTGGCCTCAGGTGAGTGAGCATTCACTTCTCCTTTCCTTACACTCTCCACGTCTGGGCCTTTCGTTGGTTGACTCCTACAGCAGCCCTGAGAACACAAGGCCTTGCCTCTCCTGGAAAGCTTAGAACAGGAGGGACAGGGAAGTCACTATGCTGCCTTGCATACCTAGTGCTTATTTTCTGCTTGCCCTACCAAAACACAAACTCCGTGAAGCAGAGACTTGGTCACTTTTGATGTATTCTAAACACACAGAACAGTAGCTGAAACTCAGCAGACACACACAAAAGTTCCTATAGAGTGAGTGAGTGAGTGAGTGGGGGAACACCAGCACTGGGGTTCCTCGGTGTGCTAGGCCCCTGCAAGGCAAAGGGGCACCCCTCATCTTAGGGAGTGTGCAGCCACCATCCCCACACTCTAGGCACCTCCAGGGGCTCATGTCTTCATACATTTCTCAGTGGGTTCGAGCGACTTCTAAGGAGGCTGGACTGACAGTCAAAAGACTTGGGCTTCTAGACTGTTCTGTTTCTGTGATAACTGAGAGGAGACTTAGAGAAGACATTTTACTTCCCTGAACCTTGTTTTTATTTTCTGGAACAAAAAAACAGTGTCCTGCTTAGCTCACGGGGCTGTTGGGAAGGGGAGTTGAGACAATGCACTCTGTTGCTCCTTCATTCATTCATTCACTCATTCATTCATCAAACAATTACCAAGCACTTCCGCTGTTCCACGGATAGCAGAGGAGATTGGTCGTACGTCTCTGAGCCTGAAACTTAGACCAAATGTATGAGTCTGCATGAACAGCCAACGAAGTGAACCTTACAGGAGTTGGAACAGGAAAGGTGAACTCTTCATGCTGTGGGGGCACAGAGGACAGGGCATTCACTCCACCAGAGGAGTCAGTGACTCTTCACAGGGTCCTGAAGGTTAGGCTGAGTGCAGTCAAGTGGAGAATCAGGAGGTGTGTGTTGCTGTACCATGTTATACACACATGAGGTTGGACAGTTAGTTTGGCAAACTCATCCTAGAAATAGTGCTGCACAGCTCATTGCTGAGTATCACTACGGTCGCTTTCTAAGCACTCCCCTTGGGAGCTGTGCACCAATGCCAGTGCCTAGTCCACCCTTCAAAGCAATTTGGGAACTCTTTCCCTGGAATGGCCATCAGGTCTTTCATTGTCCCCAAAATGTGACAATTAAGTCTCCAAACTTGCCACCATGAGCCGCACTGTACAAACAACTTGGTAAGGTATCATAACCTTGTCAAGGTTAGATTGTCAGATTTGGGGCACGACGACAGCGCTGACGGCCATTGCAGAAGAATAATTACCCAGTTGCTTTGAAGGGTAAACTAGGCGCTGGCATCAGTGCACGGCTTCCCAAGGGGAACACTTCGAAGGTGACCGTAGTGATACTCAGCAGTGAGGTCTGTAGCACGTTTTCTAGGATGAGTTCATGAAATCAACTGTCGGACCACATAAAGCATACAATTAAAAAAAAGGGGGGGTGTTTGGATCTGGGTAACCAGTGAGTCGTCTCACAGTTGTAATGTTGTGTATGTCCTGTGTTTGATAGCATCTGTGGAAGGGTGAGGGGATGGGGTGACATCACGGTGAATGCTGTCCCCATCTACCAATCCTAGCTCTACCACTCTGCAGTACGTGACCATGGGGCCCTCACTTAACTTTTCAGTATGAGCTTCCTTATCCTTGAGGTAGTAATAACACTTTATAGTTGTGAAAATGATGAGTTTCTACACACAAACTGCTCTTAATAGCGTCTGACTATTCAACGGGGTAAACTGCAATAAACCCAGCTAGTAATTCCAGCGCCATTGTCGTTGCTGCCGCTGTTATCACCATTATTGCTATTATTATCAATAGAACTCAGCTCCCTACAGAAGCTTCTGCTCGGTGTGAGGCCGTTGGATTCATAACCACCCAGTGTCGCAGCGTGAGCCCTGCCGATGCACGCAGCCTTTTCTTCCTCAGGAACTGGATGGCACCGAGGGCCGGATGGTAGGAGCACCCCTCCGGCCCGGGCCCGCTGGGCTGGGCGCCTCACTCCCGGGCCACCTGCTGCTGCTGTGGCTGCGCCGTGCCCTTGGGGCACCTGTTCATCAAGTCCTCCCAGCCGTGCCCACACCAGATCAGCGCACAGTGCCACGCAGCGCACAGTGCCACGCAGCGCACAGTGCCACGCAGCGCAAAGTGCCACTCAG